>PVJI01012419.1:0-51665 GCA_004026765.1 Micronycteris hirsuta | reverse complement strand
GTTTTTTCCAGGAAGGGTGCACCGAGCCAAACACTCCTAGGAAGCTGTCCTTCGGTGGGTATATCAATTACCTTCGGTCATTACTCCTGTTAGTCAGCTAAAAGCAGAATTTTTTTTCTGACTTGTTAAGGTCACATTTCTTTGATGCTGAAAAATATGAACTAGCTTACACAGATTGCCAGTTATGCCTGTAGGTTTAAGAGTATTAAGTGATACTCTTAAGTGAACCTGGAGAGGGTTACAAGATAAATACAGGTGCCTATGGGACCTCTCTGGGTTTTAAAAAATAAGAGAGTAGGGTTTAAGACAATAAAAGTGACGGTGGACATATGGTCAACTTACCCCGCTAGTAAAATAAATAAATAAATAAATCCATGTGGTTAATATAAACTATTTTTATAGGAATTGAAGAGCTCATCTATAGGTATAATGCAGAGAAACAAGCAAAATAAGTAAACAAAGTTATGAGGTGACAAAGGGACCAGTTTCAACGGGCTATTTAAAGTCAATCTAGATTTTATCACGTTCTTTCTGTGAGGAGAGGCTGAATCCCCATCTTCACAGACGGAGCATCTGAAGTATATCCAACCCCTTGCAACTGAGATTTTAATCATTCAAAAAATATTCCACAGAATTGTAACAAGACTAGCTCAGTGTATATGCAATATTGTGATAAAACTGAAGATCCCACAAAGCAATTCTTCCCACTCTTTTCCTCACCCTGTTTCCATGTCGACGGGGCTGTAAGTGGCTACAATGTCCCGGAGATGTGCCTTCTGGCCCCATCCTAGGGGCTTCCCTCAGGAAGCCCCTGCTCTGCGGTCCACGTGCTATGGAGCCAGCCTCAGAGAAGAGGGGAAGCCGGCAGCCCAGAGGAAGGCAGCTTTCCACGCAAAAGCACAGGATGGGAGAAGTGGATCCCTGTCTGCCAGGCGATCTGCCCTCTAACCCCTGGGGATCCAGATTCTCACACTGCCCCAGGGTATAGAAGCCCATGAGGATGTCCATCCCTTGCCAGACATCTAGAACTTTCCAGAGGATGGTGGCAAACAGGAACAGCAGGACAGATCCATCTCCATCAGTTCTCTAAAACCTGTGTTCGAACAGAGGAGTTTGTCATCGAGCAGATGGAAAATCAGTTAGTCCTGGGTCACCAACCTAACTCCCCTCATCGTTTTTAGACCTTCGCAACTGATTATCTTCCATGACCCAAGCTACACGCTGGAGTTCAAGGTCCTGTACTCAGAAACCCTGACCAGAACCGCCCTGACCTCATTTCTAGCTCTCTCTTCTGACAGCTTCATTACCCACTGCATCCCCGAATCATCATCTCTCCTTCTCGCCCCCTCGCCTCTTTCTCAAAGCCTCCATTTCCCAGTGCGGCCCATTTTACGGAGGCGACCAGATATGAGCAGGTCAATTAGACAAAGTAAGTTTAGTTTACATTGAATTAAATACGTGTGGATCATCTACTTCATCTCAGCCAGAAAAATCCGTTATGTTAAAAAATCCTCAGTTGCTGTTTTTTTTAAATTGATGACTTCATCTGTTAATTTAGAGTCTGCATTGGGGGACCAGGACATCCCCAAATCCTACCATGTGACGGGACCAGTAATAGCTTGCCGTGTGGCTGTATCCTCAAATTTAGGTTCGCCCAGGTTAGAATCCAAACCCAGTATCTCAAACCTCTGTCCTAACCTCGGTTTTCAGGGTTATAAACAACTGATGATAGGATTAAAGGAAGTGAACTAAAAGTGTAAGTTTATACGTTTGTGTCTCTACGTTTCACCCATAGACAAACCATCCAATTTCTCACGACTCTGAGAAATTACTCAGTAGATACACATTTTGCACATTAAAACCTGACATCTGGAGATGATAAGAACTAGTATCACCAAAGCAGAACATTTTTTAAAGTAAAAAAAAAAATTAATGGAAAAACGTAAAAATCAATCAGCTAGGATGCCATACTGGAGATCAAGCGAAGGGTACGCAGGTCACTCCCTGTCTAGGTAGAAAGTAGTCCTTAATTTCTAACTAAATATGCCCAAAGTTAATGTCTTCTATTGTATATAGTAAAACCTTGTAAGAAAATAGCAAACTATAATACAACTTACTTTGTGGAGGCATGTTTCATAAACCTGATGCATCAAAATTTACAGATTATATGACATGAAATACAGGCAGGCGAAGACCACGTGCTGGAAGATTATGGAATAGGATGGAGTAGAGGCAACACAAAGATGTCCAATGCTACCAGATTAAATTCAATGGGGCAAAAAACCATTCTCTGACCAAAGAAAAGGAAGGTTTAGATGTGATGACCTCTAAATTTCCACACTATGGCACTCTGGTTCTTTTAGTACTAAGAGTATAGGCTTCTAAAACTGATGAAATGAGAGAAATAACAAGATGGAATCCTCGGTGTATAGAGGTAGAAATAGATAAAATAAACACAAAAGAAATTGCATGAGAATGCACCCAATATTATGAGTAACAGAACAATGAAAGTCCAAATGATGTCTTATATAGAAATATATATTCTGCTACTGGTGGGATCGGTCAAGGATTATTTTCAATGGGAAGTACTGGGAAGTCAACCTTTTGATTTATCAGTTTGTTTTTATGTCTTGGTATTGACATGTGAAGAAAAATCCAGTACCAACAAACCAGAAAGGAATACTAAGGGCTGGAAGCATTTATTTTTTTTTTAAGGAGTAATAGCATAACAGCTGCTCTGGCTCAGTTTATCTTTGCAGTGTTATTTTTTGGCTACAAGAGCAAATGAGGTGAACACCCAGCAAAAAGTATGCAGCACTGCCGGAGAAAATTCAAACCTGTAAAGATTTTTGTGTTTGGACAATTTCACAATAGTTTTTTTTTTTTTTCCATATTGTGTCTGTTGCCTGGAATACAAAGCCCTTGTTGATGCTCCCAATTGTTAAGAATCACAAAGAAATTGAACAAGTCAACACAGCAAAAGAAATTGGTCAAGCAAAACAGGCTCTCTGGGCGGCCTTGCTGCCCTTCAACACTGCCCAGATCTGCAATTCAGGAAATGCTGTAAACGTTCCCGTCACTCAAAATGTGCAACCCCTGAATAAGCAGCATGAAAGGATCCCAGTGTCAAGAGGGACGCGTGCTGAGCAGAACAGGCTGGAGTGAAGGGTGGCTGAATTCACGGGGAGGCCAGACAGCAGAAGAGAGAGGCCCCTGCTCTCTCTGAAGCAAAGCCAGACTAGCATGGCTGTGTCCGCAATGTCCCTCTGACCACGCTGCCTGCTGGTCCTGGGCCCCTCTGAAAGCAGGAGTCCACTTGTGGCCACAGCTGCAGACACAGGACCATCCCCTAATTGATATCTCTTCTTGTAGCAGGTTATCAGGATACCAAAGTATACTGTCTGGATGTTTAATTCCAACTATAATTTAGGAGAGACAATGACAAATTTGCTTACAAATTATCTAATAATCAAGAAACACCATCAGAATTTGGCTTCACGAGGGCCAGTAACTTATCTGTATCATTCTGTCAAGATGCATGACAGAAAAAGGAAATAGAATCATTTATATGTTTGGTACCAGTGAGTTATAATTGCTAAAGCACTTGTTCGTGGCTTTTCAGTAAATTTTATTTGAGTTCATGAAAACCAATAAATATGAAGCCTATACTAATCATAATTAAAGTCAGATTTTTTAAGGTGATGATATTTAGCTATTTTAACTACTTCATTGTTTTCTTAGCTATTTGTATGTATCCTTGTTACCTGTGACTCACTCCGGTATTTCCCCCTTCTGACTATGCTATTCTATCTGACACCTCCAAAGAACAAATAGCAAAGAAATAGACTCCACCAAAAAAGATAACTGAATTCACTACAACTATCAAAGGCAATAATCACCCAACTACTTTGTCCCATGTAGTTTTTGTTCCCTTCTTAGTTATTGTTTGCCTACAAAGGTTATTTGAACATAAGATGAACTTGTCTGCTGACAGTCAACCAGGACACTTTTTAATGGAAAACTGCTCAGTCCTGCAGAGCACCATGGGAAAAAATCCCTGACGGTTCCCTCATTATGAAGAGCCACCCACATGAATAACCCTTAACCTCCTCACAAACTGTGTTTCCTAAGAGTTAGTTTTGCTTACAGATCCCTGAAAACATTCAGTTCATATTTTATCTAAACCTATATATTCTTCCATTTTTCTAAAATGATTGTTTCTGAAATGGTTGATTATCTTCTTGAGATTACATTAAAATCTTTCTCCACCAAAAAAAAAAAAAAAAGAACCCTCCCGAAAAATACCATGCCATCTCTATTTTTTAATCTAACAAATATTTATCGGGCACTTACTATGTGTCAGGTACCATCCTAAATGCTTGACATATGTCAGTGAGAAAAGATAGCTATGTCTAACTCGAGGTGGCTTACATTTGAATAGGAGAGACAGTTAAAAAATGTTACGAATAAATAAATTGAGTCTGGCAGAATGCAGTAAGTTGCATGCACTGTATTTTCAAATAGTTCAGGGGTCTTTGGGAAGGTGACTGTCGAGCAGAGAGTAGGAGGTGGGGAAAACGCTAACTTGTGTGTCTGGGAGAGAGAACTGCCATGACAGACGGGTCCTGAAGCTCAAGTGTGTCCCAGTGTCCTCCTGAGCCTGGAAGACAAGGGCAGGCCGGGCTGGAGCTGAGGGAAGAATGGAGGGAAGAGAAGTGATGAACATGACAGAAATGCGGGCATGTCTGTGAGTTACTTTGAACACTCCAGTTGCCATCCTGAGTGAAACAGCTGTTTCAGGATTTTGTGCAAAGGAATGGCATAATTTAACTTCTACTTAAAAGACAACTGTGGCCATTGTGTTGCAAATCATTCTTAGCAGGAAAAAGGTGGAAGCTGGTGGAGCCATGAGACCTACAACAATGACCCAGGGGTGAAAAAATGGGTCAGATAGAGGTGAGGCAGTGGATGCAGTGAGCATTGCTTGCACTCTGGGTATATTTTCAGGTAGCTTCAGTAAGATTTCCTTAACAATTAAATGTGGGTGTGAGGTAAAGATTGGAGTCAAGGATGAAACCAAGTTCTTAGGCTGAACAACTGGGAAAAAAAGGAACTGCCATAATCTGTGAGAAGGAGAGCTAATGATGGGCACCAGTGGGTGGGGCAGGGAAGGTCCGCTTCAACCACACAGGAAAAGAAATGGGCGTGTCTGTGATCAATACCATCTTTAGTTCCAAATGTATACCTCCGTCCAGGTATAAACTTGAGCATGTATTTCCAACATCATATTGAGTTTTTCTTCCTAGGCAATCCACAACCATCTTGAATTCTCTGTGTTCAAACAAACAAACAAACAAACAAATCCAGTACCTAATCCCTCAAACCTATTCCTTCTCTGGTATCTGCATATCTTTAAAAGGGAAGACCAAAGGTATGGTTGTACTAGTGGAATATCTAGACATCATCCTAAACTTCCTTCTCTTCTTAACCACCCTCATCCAAATTTTTAAATACCTCTCCAATCGGTGCCTTTCTCTACAGCCGTTTTGCTATAGATCAGTCCTGTATCATTTTTCCAACTCACCCACTGCAGCAACTCATTAATACCCCAGCAAATGAGAGCTGCAATGTCATTAGCAAGATTATTCCCTTCGAATTTCGGCTAAAGCACTGCTACCATCTGAAGTCTGCCATGACCCTTGCCCCAGTTCGATTTGAATCCATGTCTCTATGCTCCCACAAAACCCAAGCATGTGTCCCCTTAACAGTTTTATGATCCGGCAATTAGTATCATATATATGTAAAACGTTTAACACATAGATCATTCATATCAGCGCTACTAGAACTGATCACACTGGTTCATGGGTTTGAGGTTTGATTATGAGGTAATGATAAGGAAGGTGGATATAAAAA
Organism: Micronycteris hirsuta; assembly: GCA_004026765.1. Lineage (NCBI taxonomy): Eukaryota > Metazoa > Chordata > Mammalia > Chiroptera > Phyllostomidae > Micronycteris > Micronycteris hirsuta. The sequence continues at coordinate 45,752 of PVJI01012419.1, read as the reverse complement.
GAAAGAATGAGTAGATTGGTTGGAAATGAGAGTTCTAGAAAACCCTTTCTTGTGTACCTGAGTTCCCAGAGCAGCTGCTGTATTCCTAGTGGTCACTACCAGCTGGAACTCCCCAGCTCCATGTTTGGGAAGAAACCCAAAGTGCCTGCTTTTCTCTCACTACGTCATACGCATGTCACTATAGAAACCTATTTCACCCTATGTCCCTCACATTACACACATTTTGTTCCTGATTCTTTCATCCACACAACATCACAGCTCTGGTTCTGGATTTAACCTTGGACTGCTTAGTTTAGTCCTTCAGAGCTCTCGGGTCCCCAAATCCCGATCCTCCCCAAAACCCCACCCCTCTTCTACAGAAAGAATCGCTCCTCCAGCCACCCACTTCCCACACCCTCCTCAATTCTGATTGTATTTAAGACAATCAGTGACAACAATTCAAGAAGCTTGGGGTAGGAGATACTAGATTTCACAACAATTTTTTAAAAATAGTTTAAATATTAGTGCACCGGTTTCTTGGTGAATTTTCTGGTGAAAAAACACTAGTGATTAATAAGTAGATTGCAACCGTGTTTATGTCTACATTTAAAAAAGCATTTCTACTGTACAGTGTTTTGTTTGCATTATGACTGAAGGTCATTAAATTAGTATCAAACTTTGTCTAACATTAATACACTGATTAGATAAAAAATAAACTTAAATTTCCAAACAAATTAACTTTTGGAATATAGTCCATCGGAAGCTTAGTGAATGATTAGCCAAAGGGGAAATAGGCACATGTTCTCTTGCACATTAAGGACACATTCTTTCTAATTGTAAAATCTCACACACATACACATACACATACACAGAGAGTAACTATGACACTCAGGGGAAAAAGGGATGAATGATTTCTTTTTTTTTTTTTTAAGATTTTACTTATTTATTTTTAGAGAGGGGGGGAGGGAAGGAGAAAGAGAGGGAGAGAAACATCAATGTGTGGTTGCCTCTCACACGCCCCCCGCCACTGGGGACCTAGCCCTCAACCCAGGCATGTGCCCTGGACTGGGAATCGAACCGGCGACCCTTTGGTTTGCAGGCCTGCACTCAATCCACTGAGCTACACCAGCTAGGGCTGAATTACTTCTTGATATACAATAAGACCACACGTTGGGAACTAGCATGACCTCACAAGCTTCTTTCATTGTAGATGACACAAATCATACCAAGCAGTGCTAAGGGAAAGCATTTTATTAGGGCATATGGTTATCTGCTAACTTTTGCTTTAAGCTATATTTATCTCATGTGAAACTTTCACTTAACGACATGCATTTCCAACATTAATTCATTTTTATGACATGATGAAGTAGAGCTTTTAACTAGACAGATGGGATATCTATATTATCTGGAAAAAAACCCCACTGAACAATACTAAAACATTGCTTATATAAGATTTCAATTAATCAATTTAAAGTACTGATGGATGGATTGACTTGAAATAAGAGAAAAAACTTTGATAAATTTTATAAGGTATTATATATAAACTTAAACAATTTAAAGAAAAATAGTTTTGAATAACAGTGTTTTAATACCATGCATTTATTCCATTGCCTGCTAAAGACACCAGTCTTTATAAGACTCTTAATCTCTAAAATATACCTCACGCTTCAAGCATGCTTCCTTTTGAGAATTAGTGAATCATAGTAAAATTATCATAACTGATTTGAATTAAGACAACCTTCAATTTACTTTGTATTTGTAATGAATTAAACACTAACCCTTTTATTCTAAAAGTAATTCTCTATGCTATATTGAACATTGCCAAATTCTCTAAAAACATAACTAAGTAATCACTTGTTCTGCTTTTCCAAGATGCCAAAGAAAAGTTTTTTAAAAATGCTCCCTCAAATCACAAGATTTCTCTATTGCCTCCCAATTTAGAAGTTTAATGATAATTAACCTATAATTTCATTTTGCAGGGACACCATATTTTAATGCCACACTATAAATATCATATAAACACACACAAAGACCCAAAATATTGTGTTGTAATTACTAACAATAATTCTTTATGTGTGTACAAGGCTTTTAATTTATAGTTCTTTCTCACAGGCAGATGCACACACTGCTTATCATTTGAAACTCCGAATAACTTTATGAAGAAGAGGAAAAGACGAGGAATGTAATCCTCAGAAAACTGAAAGAAAGAAGCAGTCTAAACATAAGTCGCGCTTTTACACATTCTGCACAACTGCAGAGAGGAAGCTGGCGATAACAACCTGGGAGTTATAAGAACCCGTCAGTGTCCAAAGCCATGAAAACTAACTCAGTGTGCGAGTCTGCGCAACAAAGAAGGTAATACACCTGCTTCTTCGGTCAAATGAGAAGGAAATTGAGACGTGACCTATGGATAGCCTCGAAGTTCAAGAGTTGCTGTTCAGGAAATGGAATTCTGCTCTTCTAATCATGCCAGGGGACTTGCCGCAACATACCACTATGAAATCAGCTACAAAATATCTGTATTAGTCGAGTGTTACTAGATAGCATAGTAGCAAGCAGTCACCTAAATTCATACCTACATACAGACATGCATGCATACTTTATATGCATATATATGTGCGTGTCTTCTTTCCCACACATTTAAATTCATTTGTTCAGATCCAGCTTTTCTTGGAATGAGCAGTTGGGTGGAGTAGGACTAAAATGCCTGTGAGTTAAGATTCTGGTTTTTAGTTTGTGTTTCATAAAGTCTTACAACACATATGGGAGGGCAAATGTTATTGCATTTATTTTATCACCAGGGAAAGCAAACCTGAGAAAGAAGAAATGATTCAAGTTATACAGCTACAGGATGCTTGAAATGTCCAATTGGAACTAAATAGTAACTCCTCAATTTTAAGGAGAAATTTCATAAAACACTGCTATTTAAAGAAGTCTTTTGCGATGAACGGGACAGGTATCACTATTCTCATTCCACTGGAAAAGAAGCTGAAACTCAGAAAGTTTCATTGAGTGTTTAGGAGCCTATATACAGGTGAAGCGAATCCTAAACTCTTGGCTACCTGTATTTCCAATATGCCATATTAACTCTCTGTCAAAATGTACAATGCTACCTTTGATCTAGTGTAATAGAGACGGGGTGAAAACAGGTCCTTCCCAAAATTACATAAAAATATCTTGGAATTTGAGATCAATTAATATAGTTTTAAAAACAAGCATATAAAAAAGTAAAACTCTTCAACTTAGACATATTTTATATATTCGTGTTAAGCTGAAACTCAAGCTAGAATTTAAACTTTGTGACCTATTTGTTTCTTTGCCCATTAGCTTCCTTATGGTTGAACTTTTTACTCCCCTAGTTCCTTGTCCCTGCCTATCTGTCCTGTATCTCTGTCTCTGTCTCTTCTGGACAGAAATTAATACAGGAAATTAAACAAAAGGTCTTAATATCTAGGTAATTGTTACTTATGAGAAAAATATCACAGTGGGGCAACTATTATAGCGCCAGAAGTGGGCACCGGTGTTCACTCTCAGGGAAGGGCACTACCTGTCACCCTGGGGGGTGGGGAATGGGAAGGAGGCGGGAGAGAGAAGGTGACACCACTCTCAACAAGTCCTTGGCTGGAGAGCCGGGTTAGGGAAGCCTTTGCCTCGATCATTCCTGCCGAATGCCAATCATGATCCTTCCAAAGAAAGGAGTTCCTAAGTGGAAATAGTTTATGTAAATCTGCGAAGGGACTCTCTTCTCTGCCTGCCCAGTTTCTTACAAATACACTCAAAAACAGCTTCTTGCATTAAATGACATGTTAAGAATTGCTAAAGAATTAAAAAAAATAAAATAACGTAAGTTCCACCCTCTAAAGCTCTTTGGTGCTGATGACTGTGTAAACTGTGTTGCTTTAACATGCTTTAAGAAGAGGGATGTGGAAATTCAGATTCCCTGATCTCCCAGATGTTAATAAAATTTGCTAAGGATAAAACAGTTGTTTGGAAATAGGATTTACGTCACCTTTCTCTTAAAAAAATTATTTTAGCCCTGGCTGGGGTAGAGCAGTGGATTGAGCGCCAGCCTGCAAACCAAAGGGTCACCAGTTCGATTCCCACTCAGGGCACATGCCTGGGTTGCGGGCTGGATCCCCAGTCGGGGCCACATGAGAGGCAACCACATATTGATGTTTCTCTCCCCTTCTTTCTCCCTCCCTTATCCTCTCTCTAAATAAATAAACAAACCTTTAAAAAATTATTTCAGCCCATTGCTTCTACCTGGAATCAGAGGCAGCATACTGTTAAAAAATATTAATGTTCGAGTCAAAATACTTTAACTCACTTCTTGACTATGACATCTACGTGCCTGAATTTCCTCCCTGGATTTCATCTCTGTCTGGCTGATTCTAATGAACTCTTGGTAGGCTCAAAGAAGAAGGTGTATAAAGGTGTGCAAAAGGTTAAGTAAAGGAGAATTCTACAAATCAATGACAGTAATTGAGAAGCCGTGACCTCTACTTTACATATATTAATTTTAGCACAGGAAGGTTCTTAGTGTAGGAAATTTTCTATATTACCATTTTCCAAAAAAGGAGTGAAATATAGTTACTTCACTTCAAATTGCAAGTTCCCCCATTACACATATATAGCTGGTATTCCTCTGTGATTCCAAAAGGTGGATTAAGTAGCAGATCCACACGCAGGGTGTCCAACCCGCAGCCCGCGGGCCACATGCGGCCCAGGACGGCTATGAATAGAGCCCAACACAAAATCTTAAATTTACTTAAAACATTATGGGATTTTTTTTTTTTTGGATTATGTGTCACATAATGTATTTAATATGTGGCCCAGAGACCCCAAAGTGTTGGACAGCCCTGGAATGTATCAGTGCACTCTTATCCAGAAAATAAAAATAAGACACCAATTCTCTGTCCCACTCCTACCATGGCGTCCTTCATGTAAGAATCAGCACAGTGGCCCTTGGACCTTCTCACATGGGCTTTGAGCAACAGAGACAACTCTGCCCACTTAGGCCAAGTTCATGATCACCAGAGATGGTCACAGGTCCCAGGTAAAGGCAGACCTGTTCCAGAGGGTGTAGAGGGGTCGTCCCCAGGGGCAGGCAGCTTCTGTGTTCAAGGATGACGGACAATGGAAGACAGGAATTCTCTGTTTCTGTAATAACACTTGGATAATTCCTGTTGGAATCCCTTATCTTTGTATCTCCCTTCTTCTTAACTTCTTCTCCTCATTGCCAAATTTCTGAGAGCACATTCTGCAACATTTCCCAAGCCTCGATGATCGGTCTATGACTTGAATTCAATTTAGTTTATTTCTTTACAAGGATCTGTTGTTACTACGAGTGGCCAGGACACTCCCAGATGCCAGGAATAAACGGCGGGGATGGGAGAGAAAAACACTCCCTGGCTCCTGCAATTTAGTCTTTAGTTAAATCAGATCTTTGAGTGCTTCTTGCCCGGGGACATCATTGTAATTTAGGACAGCATCTGCAGAGTGCTTGGGGCGGGTGGGGAGTCAATTTAGATTTAAATGCCTTAAGCGGTAAGATTACTATCTGTGATTTTAAAATAAATGTACTTATGCTATCCTTTGCCCCGGCTCCGAGGAAGCACAGCATAACAGAGAGTCCGGATTCCAAGGTAGCCACATGTGCATTCTAACTTCAACCACGCAGGAGCTCTGTGTCTTTTGACAAATTACTCAGCCTTTCAAAGCCTCAGTCTTCTCATCTGTACGAGGAAAGTACTCAATGGGACCGATGATAAAAATCCGCTGTGGAACTAAAAGAATTTATACCCTATGTGTGATCTCAGGAACATAGTAATGTTTTACAAATATCATCTGTTACTGCGATTACAAACGAGAGTAGAGGGCAAAACGACAGGATGCAATTTTATTTTGATCTGTAGACCCCTTGAAAAGGGAACTCCGTGAAGGTAATAAAGATCGTTCCGCTTTGGCTCTGGAAGAGAGGAATGCCTTCTTCCCAGGTAGTTTCGGTCCGGGGATGCTTTTTACCAGGTGCTGAGCAACAATGCAAAGGATGTCAAATGTCCCTCGGGAAGACCTGAGTAGCGCTCAGCGAGCTGATGAGGGAGCTCCAATGCGACCTCGGAGCTGTCAGCAGGATTCCCGCATTCCCAGCCACAGGCAGGTGTCTTCTTTCTGCGGCTCAGTGGAATGCTGGGAGCAGTCCGTGCGCCAGGATGGAAGCATGCATCAAACCCACTTAGCCTACGAGCACTGTCAGAATCCCATTTGTTACCTGAAACCCAGCACTGTCTTCCCTGTCAACGTGTGAGGAACATCACACAGCCTAAAGGTAGACTTAGCTGCCTGTTTCACCTCATCGTGGCCTGTGCTATTGCAAAAGAGCAAGTTTTATTCTTACTCGAGTCTCGACTCTGGTGCACCCGAGGAAATCAGTCCTTGAATCTATGAAAAGAAACAGTCGGTCTTAAATAGGTGTCTAGATATGTGTCTGGAACTAGGTAGAGTGGGTGTTGTGTAAGACTGAAAAACAACTGAACAATTAAAAACAAAAGAAGAGCGCAATTGACCCTTCCGAACCACTTTGGCATCACTATATTGCAACACAAACATAGTTGTAGACTTTATTATGTTGGGAGCTCGGTCATTATCACATTCTTTCTCCAGAACGTCCACTGTAAACTCCGAGCAAAGCCACTTGAGGAATATGACAAGGGCCCCTTTTCAGTCACGGTCTGCACAAACTGACAGATCGTGCTGCAGACGTGAAGTGAAACCAGGAGGCCAAATGAAAACGAATCATCAGTGATTTCCAAATGGCTTCTTCTGGCGTAACGTCTTATCAAAAAGGTGGAGCGAACTGGAGAGGTAGAGCAGACCATAAAATAAAACTGGACGTGTAATAATCTGCTGCTTTGCCTGTAGCCATAGAAAATAGACTTTATGGACACATAAAAACATTCTGAGAATAGACATTCTGGCTGCTACGGCTTATGCAGGCGGCAATGGGCTCACACGATGCGTGTAGCTCCAGCGAGAGAGACTAACCAGAAGGAACTAACTTCCAAGTACAGTGTCTTTCAGGTCTCCAAAGTAATAAAGACCCAGACACTTATTTCCCTGGTAATGTCCTTGTTCTGCACAATTTAGAATGTAGTTTCTTTCCTTCATTAGGCACTCCACGTGAGACAGGCTAAGTCAGAGGCTACAAATACCGAGGCTTCTGTGTACTGGTCGTCTCAGCTGTTTAGAGCGGTCCCCCCACGAGTGGTTTCCTCAACCATATGCCACCCAGTCCGCCCATGTTTTAGCAGCTGCGCTACAGTTCCCGCTTTCTTACAGTGTGACTACAGTTTCTGAAGAAACAACAGCCCAGTCAGACCTTCCCAAATTCCAAGGTTGGTGTGGTAAGTTTGACCCCCTCCCCTAACATGTGCTTTAGGGGGTACCTCAGTCCACACTAAAAAACATTCCCTTATATCCTAGCTCATTATAGCTCTGGCAAGAACATGAAGCCGTACTTAATTATTTTTAGTTAATAATGTCGTGAAAACGGTAAAATTTTAACACCACATACCATAAAATTTTTATCGTGAAGAAACACCGAAATAAATAGCAAACTAAAATCAATGACATTAAGCATTTCCCTAATTTATGAACTAGGAAGAGGAATAAAATTCAACTCAGTGTTACTGTGTATGATAAAGACAGATATGAAATGCATAAAATCATGCAAAGCAAAAGGTCCAAGATTAACTACGCCAGAAAGAATTGATGAACGTAAGTTGGTTTTGATCAGATTTATGGTGTGTGAGGTTGTGCCACAGAAAAAGTCGGGTAGTAAATCATAAAATGTATATTTTTATGTTGAAATATTGAGGCATAGGACTTGGTATTTATAGGAAAATTTCTTGGGAGTGAGCAATAGGAAGGTTTAAGATCTCAAACAGTAATAGACTGAATCATCAATAGACAGACTAGGAAAATACTTTCATTAGAAAATATTCATCACCAAGGCCAACCCAGGAGAAATTTTCTATCAGATGATCTACATGGCAATCCCTTCATAAGCTTTGAGCTAATAATTTAAATTAGACAATAATGTTATAATGAAAGCTCTAGATCAGCAATTTTCAACCTTTTTCATCTCATGGCACACATAATTACTAAAATTCTGCAGCACAACAAAAAATATATATTTTTTGCCGATCTGACAAAACAGATAGGTATAATTTTGACTCACACTAGGTAGCTCTTGTGTTGGCTGTTGTCATTTTTGTATTCGACAGTCTAAGAAAAAACAGGTCAGTGCCTCTGACTGAATAGTTGGGTACTTCATGTTTTAAAAATTCTTGCAGCGCACCAGCTGAAAATTGTTGCTCTGGATCACTGTTCTCAAAATGTAACGGGAATTGCCTTCTAAAGTCAGCCACTATTCAACATTACTGTTAAATGTTACATTAGAGATATTAATCAAAGCAATTAAACAAGAAAAAACAAATATAAGCATTGGAAAGAAGAGTCGAATCACCTTTATTTATTAGTGACATAATAACAGACCTCAATCTATCACTTTTGTCTATAAAAACCACCATTTGATATTTTCAAGTGAACTTCCCGAGAGTGTGAAAATATACTCCAAAAATATAAACAACACATGACGAGGAATATTCTCTGCATCATTATTTGAAAGGGCACAGCACTGGAAACACACCAAGAGTCCACTAATAGAGGATTATTTGAACAAACCACAGAACAGTTACAGAGTGGAGAACTACAAAAGCCTAAAGTAGAAAGAGGACGAAAACCCTGAACATAGGAAGGGTATACCCAAAACTAAGACCATGCAAAAAAAAGCTGGGTTTTCTCTGAATGTGCCTTTCAAAGAGTTTTGACATTTCAGTTAAATATTTTATATTTCTTTAAAACTCAAGGTACCTAACAGAGAAGTCCTTTAGTCATTTCCCATCTGTAAAACCCCACGGTTAGTTTAAGGTGTCCTAACAATGCACTTAAAATAAATCACGAATCTAACCCTGCAAGGAACAGAGGTAGGAAAGCTACGTTCCAACATGCCAAGCTGGTGCAGATGGCTGGAAAGCAGTAAGTCTAAGGCAGGTGGCCACTTTAAACAATAAGATATGTTTTATTAAGAACTAAAAACATTGCCTATTTGCCATTCTGATTTCTCGTAAAGCATTAAAATGATTGTGCTGTATTTTACAACTGGTAAGATTCAAAGATGTTAAGTAGCCAGTTAGATGAGCTTTGCAAAATACATTCACCCCTGTAGCCATCTGCCAAATGAATGATGTATAACAGAATATGTTAATTACCCTCTAATTTCCTTCATTAAATAGCACTTCCCCAAAACAAACCCATTTCTATTATCATATATCAGTGTTCCTCTTCTGGCAATTCACATAAATATTGAGGTGCTTCGTGTCTGGCTATTTTTGCTACATAATGATATTTGTATTAATCTGTGTTGATGTGTCCATCAGTAAATGTGGTTTATAACACCGAAGAATATTCTTTGTTATTAATATAGCGCTTTATGGTTATCCATTCTACCGCTGATGGAATTTTGGGTAGCTTCTCATTTCTGGCTCTCTGAAACAGTTGTTTATAAATGTATTTCTGCACGTCTTTTTGTGGACTCGTGGTTTTGTTTCTACTGAGCAAACACTTACAAGGGAAATTGATAGAGGGTCGAAGGGAACAAACTTCCATTTATAAGCTAAATAAGTTCTGGGGATCTAACGTACAACTTGGTGACTAGACTTAATACCGATACTGAAAAGTTGCTAAGAAAGTAGACCTTAAATGTTCTCGCCACAAGAACAAAACAGAGCAGCGATAGGAAGTATTGGATGTGTCACCCTTACTGTGGTAATCATTTTACAATGTATATATATATGTATCAAGTCATCGTGTAGACCTTAGACTTATGCAATGCTACATGTAAATGATATGTGGGGGGAAGTGGTGAAAGAGAAGAACGATACAGCAATTTTAGCAATTCTAGGGAGCAGCTGCATTTCCTGTTAGTTTCGATTTACATACAACTGATGACATTATATGGAACACTTTTTTTGTGCTTATGGGTCATTTGTTAATCTTTATAAACTGTCAAAGTCTTTCGCTCAACTTAATTGTAGTGTCCTTTTAAAATTGATTTGTAGTTCTTTCCCGAGTCCTGATAAAAGCCCTTTGTCAAATATATGCCATGTGAAAATTCTCTCCTGTGGCTTACCTTTTTTTATTCTCTTAATGGATTTCTCTGAAGAGTAGAGTTGTTTTTTGTTTGTTTGGTTTTGTTTAATGAAATCCAATTTATCTTGTTTTTATCCATTATGGCTAATGCTATTGGAGCCTTTGCTATGAAATCTTAGACTGGCTCGAGTCCCAGGAAATATTTTCCAGGATTTTCTTCCAGAGACTGTTGAGTTTAAGATTTTCTATTTGGTCTATGTGACATCAAGAATTAATTTTTTTCTGTATGGTATGAGATAAGGATAAGCTGCTTTTTTAAAAAATATAGATATCTAGTTTTATAGGTCCAGAGGTTGAAGTGATTTTCCTTTCCCTATTAAATCACACTTGGGCTTTGTTGAAAGTAAATTGACCACATATGTGTGGGTCTAATTCTGGACCCTATTCTGTTGTTTTGGTCTATTTTTTTAATCCTTACACCTAGTCCATACTGGAATAATTAATGTAGCTGTACAGTAAGTCCAACAAAGTGCAACGCAGTGGGCAGCCACCAGCCACCCAGGACTGTAAGCAAATTTAGATGGAAAACATTCTCTCTGTCAAGTTTTAAGCTTCTCTAATATAAACTCGAATGGCCATGAACTGACACAGATGAAGGAATCGTATAGGATAATGAATGAGAACAATGCCTTTACAGAGAAATGGATCTAAATTTAAATTCTATCTCACAGAAAAGATTTTTCTGCTCTTCAAATGTCATCTTCCTCAGCAAATAGCATAGGGATCATATTACCTATCTCCAAAAATTGTGGTGTGGTTCATATCACATGTATGGGGTGGTAGGGGGCAAAAAAAACAGAATTTATTTTAAAAATTGTGTATTTATTCTTACATGTTTAAATTTCAGTCACCTCAAAACAGTCTCCACTTGATGCAATACACCTGTCGAGACTTTTTTCCCCACTGCTCAAAACAGTTTTGAACTTGTCGATTTTGATGCCTTCTAGTGCTTCTACCATTTTTTTGTTTCACCTCTTCCTCATTGGGGAAACCAAAAAGTTGTTTGGGATGAGATCAGGTGAATGGGGAGGGTAGGGCAGGGGGGTCATGCTGTTTTGGTCAAAAACTGCTGAACACTCAGTGTGGTGTGGGCAGGTGAGCTTGTAAATCACCCATCATGAAATGGGCAAATGCGTTGACTCCTCAAAAAAAATTCACCGAAGCCAAACACAGCCTCTCACAACAATGCCAGCTGGTACACAGATACAGAGGGGTTCCTAGAACACTCACCTAGCTGTGGAAGCCTGTGCTATAAGGCCCCCCACTCAGCTCCAGAAGATAATTCCGGTTTTGGGGGCATCTCTCCTCATAAGGTACCCAATGAAGTATTTGACACATAGAATAGCATAGCTAGCTATCCAAACTATATTCAGAGGAACTGAGAGCAAGGCATTCTCTGTAGAAATACAAAACATGGAGACAACTTTGAGTGACTGTCCTATTATTTTTTGTGTTTTGTTCTGATAAGCAGTTTTTCTCTCTATATTTAAATAATTTTAAAATGTACTATAATAAATGTACTATATTTATGTACTATATTTATAAAATGTAAATAATTTATCAATAATTTAAAATGTACTATTTTATCCTATTCATGATAGAATATATTCTTAGACAGGACCAATGATTGGCTGCTCTTGTAATATGTATAATAATGACACATATTCATTGTTTTTTAATCCTATTGACGTAAGATAAGAACTTCACTCTTTGCGCACATACCTTTGAAAAGTTTTCTCTTTTGTTCTGAGTTTCCCAGCATATAAAGTAAAAGAAACACGCAATGTTACTCAGAGCATTTTCCCAATAGATTTACTCTTTCATTACTATGTAATTAACCCCACATTGAGAACTCTACTGTGAATTCTTTTGCAGGCAGCAAATTAAACATTTGACTTGCAGACTATTATGTTTCTGTGAAAGTGACTAGCACATCATTAGAAAATAGGCAAGCGATATTGTGAGTAATGAAGAGTTTTCAGAGATGTTTTCTATGAAGCCAGAAGATTTGCCCTGGGAGAAAATACTCTATATTTCAATGGTCTCACCATAATTTCTAACACAAAATCCATCAAAATCTAATAGAGTCGCTTCATTAGCATGATCATCACCTTATTAATAATTTACTGGTTGGCAAAGGTACTGATGGGATTATAATGCATCATTTTAAGCATAAAAGAACATTATTGTGATGCTTATTAAGGTGAGCACTACAGAAGTCAATTCTGTAGTAAACAACTTCGGTATCTTTAAAAAATAGAACTAGGCATCCTCCCATTTTTTAATACGCCATCTCATTCCACAATACTGGATATTTTTCTAGGAGTTTGCCACTCGTATCTAAAAGGACTCGGGGGCAGCCATTTTGATATCCTGAAAATAACGCAAATATATTTTCCTGATCAAAAGAAACATCTATATTTAACAATGTTTTATACTATAACCTATTTTATAGTCAAACAACCAGAAATGAATAAAATCAGTGTCCACGTGTGATATAAAAATTTTTATCCACAGAAAATGAAATTCTCAATGGACATGAGAATATGACGCACATTCACTGAGAATCTGGAGAGTGAGCGGTGATACATGGATGTTACATGGCTAGAGACAGATAAAGAATACAGCCCTAGCTGGTATAGGTCAGTGGATTGAGTGCGGGCTGCAAACCAAAGGGTCCCGGTTCGATTCCCAGTTGGGGCACATGCCTGGGTTGCAGGCCAGGTCCCCAGTGAGGGCCATGTGAGAGGCAACCATACATTGCTGTTTCTCTCCCTCTCTTTCTCCCTCCCTTCCCTGCTAAAAATAAATAAATAAAATCTTAAAAAGAGAGAGAGAGAGAATACAGACCTGTGATTCCTAGGTCAATAATTGAAATGCCTAGGGGAAAATGGAAGTGGAAGTGGAAGTGGGAAGAGTACTCTCTAATACAACGCTGCTACAGCTGGAACAGGCAGGCGGAACCCAGCTGCCCACCCAGAATGGCCTCTTACGAGACCTGCATAGGTGTTTCAGTGACTCTGCCCTTAACCGGCAGTACTGCAGCCTGCCTCCCATCAGGCAGCACCATCTACCAACTGACCTTCTTACCTGATGAACTAAATCAACAAAAGAGAGTGTGATTCCTTCCTAATTAAACAGAATTCAACCCCCAGAGACACTGCTCCATTGTTCTAGCTCTTGACTACAGTATTTGACAAAGGAAAGGAAACAATCTGGATGTTGGCCAAGCAGAAGTTCCAAGCAGTCCGAATCACAGGGTCTTTGGCAGTATTCTGATGAGAAATGAGAAACAGAAGTTGTCATTTCCCTGATTGTTACTTGTCTGAAAGAAAAGCCTGCATTGAATAGCTATGTATTTATTTATTCTTTATGTAGGAAACACAAGTTCTTGGAGCCCAACTACAGAAACAGTGTGTTAGTTGAACACGAAGATTTCACATGCTTTACAAACTATTCATTAACGCAATTGCTTGTCCTATAAAAGGAAATACAGGCCATGTGACCCTTTTCTACCCGAGTAAGTTGTGACGCATTTCATTGGCTCTGGATTCTACTTCAGCATCAAGAAAACACATAAGAAGGGATGTTTTCCTTCCTCAGGAGAAGTTTCACGTCTTGCTTAGCTTTAATAAATGTTTAAGGCATTTGCCCAGAAATTTGATGCACCGTTTTCAACGGTGGAATCTTGAAAAGCATTCTAGCTCACCAGTTTTTTCCATATCATCTGTCCAGTTACTTATTCAGTATCTTATCAGGGTGACCCTGGGGTGCCCAGGAAGACACAGCCCTATGCTAAGGCACAGAGAGGGCTACTAAAGAGAAAGAACCCCTTCACAAGGAATATTTTTCAAGGCACATAACGTGGCAAAGGTCAACAAGAACACAGTGTGTCAACAGTGAGCGCTATATAGTCTTGCATTACAGGAGAGGGCCGGAGAAAAGTCAGAACTAAATTGTGTTGTGTTTATCTCCTACAGTAGATTGCAAACTTATTATGTTTGGGGACATACATATTCTGTGGCTTCAGTGTATCCATTTTATGACAGTTAGCTGATCCTGTTTGTTCCTAAAAATATCACTTTTCTCTGCCCTCAATAACACGTGAAATTTGCATAATTAAAATAATCTGATGTCACCCAACTATACAATGTGTTGTCATAATTGTTTAAAATGTGAGATAGTCTTAAATTCCCTCTTTAAAATAAAATAAATAAAACCACAAGAAATTTCAAAACAGTCTGGTATGGGGAATATATTCCTTTCAATTAATTACAGCGTCATCGTGCATATTGTTGAATCTGCTGATCTCGAGGTGAATGATATTCTTAAATGTTAACTATTTCTAAAATGGAATCTTAGCCTGTAGAGATTAGCAGTTCCAAATTCTATTTACACTTTTATTGGCTTTGGTAACCATTGAACAACAAATTGCATGATCAGAATTCGATATGAAACGTTAATTTCTGTCCTGTATATTGAGGGAGCAATCAATACACATACACTTGTGGCTGCTTCTGGCGGGGGGGGGGGGTGGGGGCGACCTGTTTTCTTTACCCTATTTGGATAGTTAGGATTATGTTTACCTACTTTTAAAAACTAGTATACCAGCCCTGGCCAAGTGGCTCCATTGGTTGGAGTGTCATCTCATACACCAAAAGGTTGTGGGTTCAATTCCCAGTCAGGGCACATACTTAGGTTGCAGGTTCGATCCCAGTCAGGGCACATACAGGAGGCCTGACTATATGTTCCTCATTTCTCTCTCACACTGATGCTTCTCTCTCTCTTTCTTCTACCTCCTCTATCCACTCTCTCTAAAATCAATAAACATATCCTCAAGTGAGGATTAAAGAAAAAACTAGTATATTAAAGCACCCTATTTTTGCAGAACCTGTGCGGTACTTACACATTGATTTTGGGAAGTGGAAACCAGCCTAGGAGTCTCTTGTCTCTGGTATTTCTTTCCTACTTCTTGCTAAAAATAGCACTGTACTGCTAAGAGACCATGGTCACTGCTAGGTGAGCACAGACAACACGTTGAGAATCACTTAACATGCAGAGGGGAACCATTCTTATTTCTCTGTGAAACTCTGTTGGGAAAATAACACAGAGGCCATTTTTCTCCCTCTATTCATTCCATAGCAAAGATGCAGAAAGACTTCCATTCTTTCCTAAGTAGGGAATGTCTACCTTTCTCTCAGGTATTGCTGCCAAGGTTTCTGCTTGACTGCTCAACATCTATTTTCTTTTCTTCCTCACTACAGTGCCCAATTTGGTCTGGGACAGCAAAGCAGCCGAAATCCCATACCTTCTAGCCTCATTTGGAAATAAGAGAGGCCTTGTGACACCGTTCTGGTCAAAGAGAGGTAAACGGAAGTCACCGAGTGAGGTGGTCAGGAATGTCCACGGGGAGACTCAGCTGGTGACTCCTCTTCATTCTTTCTCTTGCTCTGATCGTGGACAGGGAGGTTAGAGATGCAGGTGCTTCCTTTCAACCAGGAACAACGAACAACAGCTTCTCAGAGTCTGAGTTTCTAAAACAATGTCGGCATCGCCTTCTTGGGGATTTATTTGCTAGGGTCACTGCTTGGGGTTTACCGTGATAGACAATCCATACAAATTCCAGCATATGAATACAGCTCATCAATTGTCTCCCGGCCGGTCCCTGCCTTTCCCCAGCGCCTGAGGCCTTGATAAATTCATCTGGAGACTTTCACTGGGCCTTTTCCTTCCTCCTGTTAAAGAGGAAACCACAGGCCCAAATGGCTTCACTGGTGCTAAAGACCATAACCCCAAACCTAGGTTTAAAACCTGAGCTGACTGCTGTCTCGACCTCCCACAGAAACATCATCTTCATCAATTTTCTGATCAACGCCAATGAGTTAATCTACCATGCGGGTCCTTTCCATCCCCCCAGCCCCATAAAAAGAAGAGACAATCTGGTTGATACAAACCATTTCCTTTCTCTTTCACCCACGAGAAGCTGACCTGGTCTAAAAATAGGACATCCTATCTTTTCTTTTGATAAAAGCTTCCTTGCCCCACCCTTCTTCCTATCAAAACCTTCCATTTTATACAACTCCTGGGAGCCCCCTCCCAGTTGCTTGATGGGCCGCTGCCTAATTCATGAAACACGTAATAAAGCCAATTAGGTCTGCACATTTACTCGGGTGAATTTTATTTGCTGGCACTTTAGATTCAAAGTCTTTCATTCGCATTTCCATTTTTACTCTGGGCTCATACCTGGCCAAGTTTCGCCATTCTACGGCTGCCGTTTTAAGTCAAAAAGTTGTTGATAAGAAAGATGATGAAAATAAAAGACAGAGTAGAAACTTAAAAAAGGATTTATGAGAGGCAGAAAGAAATAACAGACAAAATTAAAATGAGGTAAATACCTTCACTATATTCCCTTTGCAATAAATTAACACAAAAGTATGGGTCCAAGTTCAACAAAAGCCAAGTAACCTACCAAGAATCTCACACAGGTGCACACACACACTCACACTCAATCATTCACTAATGCACAGGTGACAAACACAAGGCCTGCGGGCTGAATCCAGGACTCCACCTTGTTTTATCTGGCCCGGCACCTTGTCTCTACCTGGCGGCAGCACTGAGCTCTCCCTTACCTGTTAAGGAGTAGTTACGTTTGTACAGTCCTAAAATTACATTCCGCCCTTTGAAGGCAACCGCGCAACCGCGAGGATGATGTGGCCCCCAGTGAAAATGAGTTTGACACCCCTTCACTAACCTCTAAAAAATTAAGTCTTGGACCAGAAAGGGGTACAATGAGAACCATTTCCTAATATTTTAATGTGATTTTTAAAAAACCCTTGTGTGAAAAAATTTAGACATCCAGAAAGTATAGCATAGCTTTATTTAAAGTAATTATGATATAGGACTCTGGGATTTTAAATAAGACTAGAAACTTGCTCGTGAATGCTCTTATTCACTAAGCAAATGATCTCAGGAAACACATTAGCCAATAATTTCTTTGGGAGATGGAATATTTGTAAACATTTGAAAGTGAAACTTGTAGATTTTTTTCATTTCACCAGAGGAACAAGCTATAATGCAAGCCATTCTGAAAAGCATTTCAGATTTATATATTTTGGGAGGTTATCTCATTTTGGATAAAAATAAATTTGTAAGAGTGACAATCATATGACTGGACTTAAACCACTGGGAACCCAAATGAGACAGCACAATTTCAGTGTGACAAGATTTGGAGATGAGCTTTTTGTCCTCGTTCATAAAAAAAACTAAAAATTTAATAACTTACTATCTAATTTTAGGCATGCCATTAACAAAGCACGATCCATTATCTCTGCTTTCTCACTTTGTGATTTTCAGGAGAAAGTGCATTTAAGTTCTTTATTTTCCATGGCTGTTAAACTGGTATAATGAAAAGCAAGTAGCATTTGAAGAAAATTTAAAGCTTTCTGTTTTTATTCTAAATAAATTTGAATGACTATATATAACAGCAAAATCATGCTCTGCTGAGAGTCACATAGGACAGTTCTCTAGTGCCATAAACCAAGAGAGTTTTTAATAGAGAATTAGAAGAGAAACTCCAATTAGAATAATATGAAGTAAAAGTTTATACAGAATATGATCAACTTGTGGTATAGTGTTTGTTTTCTGTGCATAAATGGTAGAATTTTATTTTTAAAGTAAACAAGACTAGCTTGGTACGGACAGCCTTCGCTACCTTACTTTCTGCCTTTCAACTGTTTCCTTCTTGTTTTCTCATAAAACCTCTTCCATCCCCTTATGAACTGCTATTTCAGTGAACACTTGTGTGCTTTCTATTCCCCCGTCCTCCCATAATCAAAACTGTGTTCAGGACCACCGTGCCTGGGTAGACAGTTTGCACTTTGCACAAAGGTGCCCAGCTGTGGCAGGGCAGTGGGGGTCATCAAGTTCCAGCTGAACTGAGGTCACCAAGTGCCACAAAGCTGTGAAAGAAAGGTGCCTCCAGAGGAAAGAAGGAGGCCGGAGAAAGAACCCCTCTGCCCACCAATACCTGAACCTGGGGGCTGTCTCTGCCAAAGGCGGGGGCCAACTTTTTCTAATTCATAGACTTCCTGTAATCCAGAAGCAGCGCTCGTCTTAAGAGTTGCTACTCCCACCGCAAATACTTCTAACATTTTCAATGGAGTGCTGACAACAGACGTCAAGGGCAACATCCTGAGGTCTGGGTCAGTAAGGAAGACAGACAGGGGAAAGCCAGTGTGTGGAGGGCTGAGGAAGCAGCAGCTGTCGGAATCCCTGAACAGGGCCTGGGCGCCGAACCCTGCTCAAGGCCACCTTTCCCTGCGGACCACACTGGCAGGGAGTACCGCCTTGGGCACTGTGCGTGCCGGACGAGGTCATCTAAACTTCCTCGGTACCTTCACCTGGGGCTGCACAGTACCAGCACTTTTCATTTTCCTGTATACAACGCCACACAGGCCTGATAGGAATTTGTAAGTTGCAACATTAGTGAAAATTTAATGATGCCTAATAAATTATACAATAAAGGGAAAAACAAATTATTTAAATTCATTAATAGCACTTAGGACCACATTTTCAATGCATGAAAGAAAACCATGTCACGGGACAAAAAAAAAATATTTAAGGCTGTGCTCTTGAAATATGTAAACTTACAATTAAAAAAAGAATTCCCTGGATGAATCTAGAGTTTGGAGTGATATCGTTGTTATTTTAATAGAGAACTCTTACACATAAATGTTAACTTTTTAAGGAAATAAAAATTCTATTTCACCCAGGGTTTCCAATCAAATTAGCTTGCCTCTGGCCCATCACAGGGCAGAAGACTGTCCTTTAAATCTCTCTAGGGGAGCCACCCCACGGAACAGAGACGCTGGGTGGGGTAACCCTATGTTCCATTTCAAACTGACAGGGAGCCGCGTCCTTTTGCAGTGGGAACTGACCCCTTCAATTAAAGAAAGACTGTGTGAGAACACTCTACGCCTCAGGCTACAGCTGAGATGCCAACACAGAGAAGGGAAACAGCAAAGGGATGGCAGTTCCTAAGCAATGTGCTTGCTTGCTTGCTTTTTATTCTATTTTTCCCTTTTTATTGACTTTATTGGGATGACATCGGTGAACAAAATGATCGAGGTTTCAGGTACACAAGTCTATGACATACCAGCTGTAGTGTGTCTTCAACAGCATGTCAAGTCTTGGTCCATCACCCTTTTCTCCCCCTTAACCCTCCTCCTCCTCCTCCCTCCGCCCCCCAGCCCTCCCCACAATCACCACACTGTTGCCCATGTCTATGAGTGTTTTTCTCTTTTCTTTCATTTTTGCTCCATCCCTCCACCCTGCAACCCAGCTCCCAACTCCCCTCAATAGCTGTCTGCCTGCTCTCTGTCTATGAGTCTGTCTCTCTTTTGCTTGTTAGTTCACGCTCCTTAACCTGATCAAATCCAGGGCATCCTCGGTATAAATATTTAATTCTCATGCTATAAACCTAAAATAAAAGCTCATTCAAATATAATCCACGCAGAAAATGTAGACATAAATCATTTTAATATAAAAAGGGATGTGATTTATAGCGACACTCTGTATTTCAATAGGGAAGTAGCCACGGACCCACAATGGAACACAGACTTGTCAGACGTGTTTCTCCCGTCTGGAATCACCGCGAACCTAGAGCTGCAAATGCAGATGGGCACTAACGTGCCATACTTGCCACTCAGATACCGTGAGCCACAGTGTTCGTGATTTTCTGATACGGTTACCAGTTCAAATGAATGACCTGAAAAAACACAAAGTTTCCTCCCTTGACATGGTACATAGCTGTATTTGGAAAATGAGTGCATACTAAAACTTTGCAATATACCTTAAATTCCAGTTAGGTCCCAGATTCAGATATTTCAGAAGAGATTACTTTTTCTATCTACGTGAACCTGACAGGCACGGGGTGGCGGGGAACTCTCTGTACGGCAGGCGGACACGTGGATTGCAGATATCATGCAGTCCTCGCCCCTGATGCTCTTCACGTCACAGCCAGCAACCGAGAAAAACGCCACAGCAAACTCCCCAAATGCTCCCTGTGGTTCTGCTTTCTTTGAGACTCTCTTGGTCGAGGGAAGGAGAAGAGAGTACCAACCTTCTTTCGATTCCTCACAGGTCCTGCTGACATACAGATTAAACTACAGACAGAGGCCTCATCATCAACACATGGCTTGCCCCTGTCAAGGGCTGGAATCACAATGTTTATCAAATATCCAAAATGAATGTTTTGGGAGATGTTGCAGGTCCTTCAAACTTCCCAGCCTCGAATTAAAACACCCATGGGCATGGAGATTGTCATTGGTAGGAACGGTGAGAGTTAGCAAACGAGAATCGTATTTCAATACTTTGTCCTACTATCCACCTAATTACTTCCCAGACCTCAGTGACATCATGGTGAAACTTCGGTCACCACAGACAGTAGACACTTCAAGACAGAGAAACGAGGTGGTGAGGGAATAGGGTGGGTGTGGAATAGGCAATGGGAAGTTATAGATAATTAGACGGCGGAATGCGGGCACAGGAGATTTTTTCAGAAACCAGTTTTAAAAGGAGTCAAAGGCAAGGAATGCAAGGGAAAGAGTTTGCCCATGTCGAAAGCATATTGGCACATATCGCCAGGAAATTTAATACTGCTGTCACTTTCCCTTTGCCAAATCCTCTTCTTGACAGTTTCCCCTTTTCCATGCATGATGGAGGAAGGTCACGTCAGTGTCTTGAGTCACTGAACAGAAGTGGCCCCTGCCATCCGTCCCAGGACTGTACGAACACCCTTCCTAGCCTTTGACGCCAGAGGGGAATGTCTCATTTTCTCCTTTCTAGTTCATCTGTTGTAGTGAATGGTCTACAAACCGAAGTTTTGAAATGGATTTTTTCTACAGCGATCGGAAAAGTTCAGTCTACGGAGGCATAACCTGAGACAAAGGCAGCGGCCAACCAGACAAAGACTGGTGGGCAAGACGGGCGTGGAGGTGCCACCCTCCACAGGAGGGCTCCTTGCCGCTGGGCAGGCAAGCTGGCAGAGGGCATGGGCTGAGGCTAGACCTAAACGAATGTGAAATCCCTAAAACCATGCACCAATTATATATTAATTCTACACAAAGATAATGAAAAGAAAACTGGCATTTACTAAATACCCACATAGGGCCAACTTCAATATGTCATCATTTCTTCTACAGTACACTCAAGGACACATTTTAGTCCAATGAGAAATGACAAAACCCATGTTCGCAGACATTGAAAACACTTCTAATTCCACAAACATCGTTACTGGGTCCCTTAGTTGAATCTGGGCTAATACAAAATCTATTACATTCATACAACAAATCAATATTTTAAAGATAACTGACAGACAGGATGGAGGAGTGCATTGATAAAAATGAATGAAAAACTCAAATGCCACCTGCAGAATTCTGAAGAAAAATCATAAAAAGCACAGAAGAAACTCGGGGGTGTGCAGAGTTTGGCTGCAATGGAAGTTTAATGCATACTCTTACACGGAGCTACCATAATCTTTCTAAATGGTTTCAGAAGCCCTTTTAAATGTGAAAGTCAGCGTTCAAAAGCGAATTCTGACATAAATAGGGTGAAATAGAAAAGTATGGTGGTTTTTAAGCCATTTAGTGGCGAAAATGAATCTCCATGGACATGAATAGTCAGTAAAATAATAATTAAAATGGCACACTTAGTAAGTTTTTATAGTAACATCCCTAAGTACTCAGGATCACCCAAACGTATTCAGGTCAAGAAGGTGCCATGGGGTGTATAAGTCACTGACAAATGAGCTTCAATTACTATGTCGCCTAGATGAGAGATCTTTATTTACACAGAATTGCCAAATACGTGAGCAACAGATTCCCTAATAATGCAAGCCAACTGAACTTTGACACCACATACACACACACGCACACACAAAACACACACACGTGTGTATCCTAGAGATACTGGGAATTAGACCCATGATAAGGTACATTGTTTATTAGCCAAACTAAAAATGAACTCCTAGGTCTGCATTTTCAAAAGCTGTATTTCTAACAAGTAGACCACAATTCAATACTTGTGAAGGATGCTGTCTGTACTATCTAATATCTAAGCTAATTTCTTGGCTATTTTCATTATTCACAAATTTAATGGCAGCATGAAAAGATCACTCATATGAAAACTACACTGTAACACATTAAGCTCTTAGTAATAATAACAACAAAACAATAAACACCAAGTCAAGTGATTAAAAAATGTTTTTGAAATAAAACACAAATATACCTAATAAATCTGTGGTGGGCTACCAACAATTCTGTATTTTTCAGGCGTGCCATACCATTTCAAAATTCAAGGCGCAAAATACATTACACTTGTCACTGCATAAGGAAACTTGGAAAATATCATTTCACACTTATTTCCTTGCAGAATTCCCAGAAGAAAAATGCCAAAATGACAATGTGACATTGGTCATCAATTTAGAGCTAAAGTTTTACAGTTTTAGAACTTGGGGATGTTTTTTTCTCTTAGGATGCTTTTCTTATATTACGCCACACACCAGGCTTTAGCTTCATGGTATGTAAACCACAGTAAAAACAAAATTTGACTGAACAATATTTCAACATACTTTGAAAAAATTCTCACTATTAATATTGGTCAATATGGCACTCACGAAGAAATAGCTAGGCCACTTTCAGTAATCTTTGAAAGAATTACAATTTTAGGTATAATGTGGCTTTTCTCACTTAATGTTCATAATTTACTTTTAAATTTCAATTTTATTCAAAATTATTTCAAGTTTGTTATTAAATGTTCCTTTCAGAAAAGGAAACTTGGTCCTATCTGTTAGCCAATTACTAACTTTGGAAGTTGGTTTTGCCTATAGTCATCACATATTTATCCCATCGGGAGAAATAGCCATTTTTATCTTAAATCACATGATCACAGCGTTTTTGCCTTTAATCGCACAAAGCAGAGCTGAAACGTGCCGTCTGCTCCTTGTGTTGGATTCACATAAATCCCCGGGAACAGGAAGGGCTACGCTGGCGCATCGCACAGACCACGTCCGTGGAAAAGCAACGCTCACCCGCCCGCAGACACCCAGTGGGTGGATATTACACGGGACCACGGGCGCAGGGGCTAAGCAAGTGCACAGCTCTCAGCTGCCTGCACCCACCCAAGTTCAGACAGGTAGGACACCCAGGCATTCTTAACGCCCCTCAGGAGGCCCCGCCAGCTGAAGCCAACCAAAGCAGACCGAAGGACCACCCGGTGACCCGAGGAATCGTGCGCTTCCTCACGACAGCCCTGGGCACCCCCTGACCACACTCACGTCTCCCCAACGTTGAGATGCCTGGACTAGGGCAAGGTCCCGCCATGCCTCTTCTGCCAGCTTCCCCACTGCGACCAGCGCGGACGTTCAAAGCCTGTTCAGGATAACTTAAGATATAAAATATACTCACAGTCATGCTCTGTGGTCCCCTGTGAGTTGCTTTTATAGCAGAGACTGCTCTGAGTGCTGTGTTAAAACTGAAAAATCACCTTATTGGCATAAATGCCATGTAACGCATAGGAGGATAACATGGGTATTGGCAGCCATCTGTCATGCCCTCCGTAGTAGCGTCTGGGTGTATTCCATGCAAAACTCACACTTCCTGACGATTAAGAAGGGCAGAGAACGTGCTGATTAATCCCATTCACCCTATTAAATATTTTTCCTATTCATTTACTTGTGCATACAAATATATGTTCCTCTGTATAAGTAGGAATAATATATAGAAGTATAAATAACAATAATTATGTTAGCAAATTAAGATTTTTAAAAATATGACATTAAACGATAAACGCTGGAGATAGTTGCTACCGGCGAGCTTAAAATCTGCATGATAATATTAGAATTAAAAAAAGTGCATCCATGCATACTTTATCAAACGTGAGGGCAAGAGTATTTGATAACTGAGATTAGACTGATTCGAGCAGAACTTCACTCATTCTAAGAAAAATTGTTTAATAGAGCACTGTTTTCTCCTTTGCATTAGGGATATTCTATAGTAATGCCTGGCTTTTCTTAGAAAGCCTATGTCTGGTATTTTATCAACTAACTACACAGCTATTTTGTTATCCTAGCACATAATAGGGTCACTTAGCGGATCTCTAGAAAACCCTATGTCCTAGAACAAGGAACCCTCGTTTCTTCCTAGGACTCATTTTCCCTAGTCTTTATAATATTACTAATAAGTGACATTAATTGACCCCTTGTCATTGGAAGGGCAGTTTGTCAAGCATTTTAAATACATGGTCATATTTAAACTTCAGTAACACCCCCGAGACTCTACCCCAAAGTCCCAGGTAGAAAGAAAAGCAAGACCAAGCTTGGGACCAGGCTCTGCATTCTTTTCTAACACTGGAGAGCCTGGAAAACTACAATCACAGATTTTTTAAATTATAATAATTTTAGAGATAGTCTAGTTCCAATGCCCTAATACTATAAATGCAACTAAAACTTAAGACAGATTATATAGTCTTTCCAAGGTTTGGAAAGTTCATTTTCATAAATTAAGTCAACTAATTAGTAGAAGAAACCCAGTATCTAGGCCTCTATGCAAGTTCTTCCTCCAAAACCACATCATAGACGATACTATTGTACCTGCTATTTATATCCAAAATATTTAATAGTGATAGGATGACACATTTTCTTTTCAATTTTCTCTCTTTAAAACCATGCTTCTCAATTTCAAAATAGGCAAGAAATGTTATGGCGCCTTCATTACAGATTGCAAACTTAAAACCCTGGTACTCAGGTGGTTCAAGGACCACTCAGAGCATCGCCGTCTTGGATGCCACATCTTAGGTCCCACCCAGAGCCACTGAGTCAGAACATGCCAGGCAGGTCTTGTGCCCATGGACAGGGGAGAAGTGCTGCTGTATCGAGTCCCCCATTTTTCTACACCAGCCCGCTCCCCGGCTGCTCCAGCGAGGGCCAGTGTAGACCGGCACTCAATGCCGGACAGACACCCACGTCCACACCCACAACCTCTTGTTGGCCTGTATCTTAAGTGAACCGATGGTCTACTAAAGAACATACTTTTGTACAGCCTATAATCTGACATATAGATTATAATCTGATAGACAGACACAGGCAGCTCATGGGTTTGTTATAGATGCATAATCAACTGGCATTTGCAGACTCTGCTTCATCCTATACATCACACTTGATAGAGGCTAAGCCTTGATAAATGGCCGATGTGGAAAAGTTAAGCTGCAGAGATCCTGGAAGTGCCAACGATTTATGGCAAGCTTTATATTGCTCTCTGTTTGAAGTGGAGCAACTCAACTTCTGAAATAACCTTATTGTAACATTATATCCCTTAAAAACAAGCAATGGGTATGATACCCATTGTAATAAGAATACAGGAACAGTTTCTAATAATCCTAGGACTTGCTAGCACTTTATTAATGTGTACATTTTTAGAAGAATTCAGCCACTAACCATCCCAAAGTATGCAGCAACCCAACTAATTGAAATCTTACTAAAATGAGAAAAATTTTAAAGTACAGCCCATGGTAATGTTAAAGGGTAAATACTTAAGAGAATGAAACCATTAGTCACAATTTAAAATAACCACAAATATTCTGTTAACTATTGAGTTATAATATCAATATGATTTTGTTGTGTGAAAGTGTATTTATAGTCACTATTATTTGCTTCCTTTCAGTTCAGTTATGAACAATACAGTGAAATATACATTATTCAGGAAATTGCCCCTCATAAATATCTGATCTTTCAATAACACGCAAAGATGTCAAATGATAAAAATTGTTTGTATTAGAAAAATCATTTGACCTAAATATCATTGAATTATTGCAATGATTAGTACTGCCATTTCTAATGACTCTGGAATGATCTCTCATGTAGACAGTATTCTCCAGGAACAAAATAATGTTTGTACATAACAAACAAACACCCTTTTTGATACTAAAACTATTCAAGCTACATGTACTGACTATAATATAATTATAAAAAAATTAAGAAAAATTTCTGGAAATCACATACGTACAACTATCTATTAAAGCACTTCTAAGTTCAAGCAACACTTCCAGCCCTTCCTCAACCGTTAAAAATTAGACTTTACTGAAAAACATTTTAGAATTACTATTGTTCAATTGTCCTTAGTTTCTTTTAGATTTAAAGGTGTTTTTTATGAATGTATTAAATCATGTATCTTATTTTCAAAGAGAACGCCACATTTAACTTGTTTATGCCTAACAGTCTAGAGTGAGAAAGTACAACACGTTATTTCACAGAAACCAATGCTGGGTATTTTCTCTTATTGTTAATTTTTATTGTTTGCTGAGATCGGGGCGAGTGGTTTGCTCCCTCGATAATATAACCAGGGTCCCTTCTACCTTTGAATCTTCGAGTTTGGCGGGAAGAGAAGGAAACCAGGGATAATAAGAAAACCAGATCGGAGCCAACCGCCACAGGCACTCAGGTGTCGCTCTCCCGGAGGTACAAACAGAATGTCACCTTTTTCCAGAAATAAAAGTTTAAGTTCTGGATATTGGGAAAAAAATATTTAAAAATTGAGGCGCGGAAGAAAACAAATGCTTTCCGCATTGGTTGACTATATCCTAAGCCTGTAAGTCTCCGTGGCACAGATTTGGGAATTGTGGAAATACATATCTAATACATTTACTGTGCCAAGCTCGGACAGAAGATGGTGAATAAAGTCACCCGGGCTGACTCAGCAGGGCCTGTTTAAGGTCCGGCAGACTGGATGGCCCAGGGGCTCTGCCGAGCCCCAGAGAACAAAACACCATGATTCACTATGGCATTGACAGGCTCTTAATGCCTCTGAGCACAATTTTCCAGTGACCAACTTTCTCCGTCGCTTTTACGATCCTATCATTTCTAATTCATACCTTCATTATCTATGTTGCAAAAGGTAATTGTTAATTTTGCCTGGGCCTGGGCAAGGAAATCACATAGCTTTTATGAGACGTGGTTGCGTATTTTAAAATTTTAATTATAAATGTTTTCAACCTTCCTAGAGATGATAAACCCCTTCAGGACAGAGGCCCTGTCTCTAAAGATTTTATAACATGCAGAGCTCACCACAGGGATCTATTTTTAATATACATTCAAATGTTTTCATTAACAATGAATAAAGGTCTGTAAACACTATCAGCTGAACCTCCAAAACATCCCATGCACCAATTTGGGGGACTTCGAATAACTTTCACTGTTTGATGTCCCAGATTGCTAGTTACTTAGATAGTCCAATTCAAAAGAGAAAAATTGTCAAATTTGTTTTTATACTTTCCATCACATTTCTGAAAAGCTGCTTCATGCCATCTGCACATATGGCTGACAAGTCAGAGAAAATGTTGACACTTCGGGAACTGTCCCTCACGCCCTCTCGTGCAAATGTGTTTTTCCAGAAACAGTTGTGAGGTATCTGAATACCTACTACATTGAAAAACGGGCTCCACTAAATTCATTACTCTACACTGTTTTAATAATTCCTACCACGCTTTTGAACGTGAGTATGCTTTTTACATAAATGAGTCTTCAGTACTATCGTCACTGTGTAGAGCGCAGCAATATCCTGTACATCGTTACATGTAAATGACAAGCTATACATTCAGTTAATGCAGGTTATACATGCATTGCTTCCTTCAGTTAAGCCTTCCTTAATTTATCTGACCTACATTGTTACCCCACTTTTTTGACCACTTACATGTGGTGTTAGGTAGAAATTAGATAATATACTGGTCTTATCTTTGCTCATTGTTCCAAATATAAATCTTGGTTTACGACTAAATCATAAATGCAATGTCCAAGGCAACTGCAAATGATTTTGCCAATATTTTGGGGTTCTAGTCTATTGTTAATCTCACGGAAACTATATCATAAATAATATATTTAAAAATAACAAAGAATTAGTAAAATTAATCTACCCTTCTGTGCCAGTCACTGCCGATTCTGTATTTAATCCTTACATCCTTT
Source organism: Micronycteris hirsuta (assembly GCA_004026765.1). Lineage (NCBI taxonomy): Eukaryota > Metazoa > Chordata > Mammalia > Chiroptera > Phyllostomidae > Micronycteris > Micronycteris hirsuta. The sequence goes on along the minus strand of PVJI01012419.1, from coordinate 17,491 downwards.
GATGTGGGTACTCTTATTTCATCATTTTACATGTTAAAATAACGGGGCTCAAAAGTTTAAATGATTTGTCCAAGTGTTGAAGCCAACAACCAAACCCAGTCTTTCTGACATGACTGTCTGTGTTAATCCCCACTGCTAGATACTTTTCCAAAGAATATGCAGATTGGTTTTGAAAAAAAAAAGTGATTTTTTTTTTTTTTACCAAATCAGCGTCAATACATTTCAGCTCATAATCAGTATAAAACTAATTTTCCTCAATGACTATAGCACATTGGGTCCCAGTGATCTTTATTTTGGGAGTTCTAGGATGGGACACCCCTCCCTAGTATAGGAGTACTGATTTCACACACTTATGATTAGTTTTGACAACAGAGAAATCTCACTGCAGAGAGTAAAGGGAGCTGTGAATTCTGTCACAGAGAAGACACCTAGTATCTGAAACTCACGATGGCAGGTAAATACATACATACATACCACATAAAACACTCACATACAATATTTTGACTTTTGTTTGCTTCAGCGAAGCTGTCCTAACCGAAGTTACCATTTTATGTTGACTAAACTAGATTACAACTACATTTAGTTCATATAATCAATAAAGACAACTACCCAATGACCACAAAATAAAGCAAAACAGAAAGAGATACAATTTTCCAAAATCTTTAAAACACTGAATATACTTTAAAATGGCAATTTTTTTGGAAAGTCTCATCCCCACCCTCTACCCAAATCTATGCTGTGCATTTTTTGGGCCGCAATTTCTACGTTTTTTATTCTAGGTAGACGACTTGGCAGGTGGTCAAGTTCATCCATCAAGTCAGGTTTCCTTAATGACAATTTTTTTTAAGATTTTTATTTATTTATTTATTTTTAGAGAGAGGAGAAGGGAGGGGGACAGAGAGGGAGAGAAACAGCAATGTATGGTTGCCTCTCACATGGTCCTCACGGGGACCTGGCCTGCAACCCAGGCATGTGCCCTGACTGGGAATCGAACCGGACCCTTTTGAGCCCGCGCTCAATCCACTGAGCCACACCAGCCAGGGCCTTAATGACAATTTTTAACAAAATGGGTAAAACATAGATTATTCACTAATTGAAGATACTAAGTGCCTTTTGTCTCTATTTCCAACCAGTGCAGACTTAATTTCTCTCTACCTTTCCAAACTTCCCTTTCATCATGTGTCCTTTTTTTAATTACTTTATTGTTGATCAATTACAGTTGTCTGCATTTTCTCCCCTCCCCCCCCACCCCATCCAAACCCACCTCCCTCCCTTGCTTCCACCTTCCCCTTGGTTCTGTCCATGTGTTCTTTATAGTAGTTCCTGAAAACCCTTCTCCCCACAATCCCCTCCCCCTCCCCTCTGGCTATTGTCAGATTGTTCTTAATTTCAGTGTCTCTGGTTACATTTTGTTTGCTTTTTCCTTCGGTTGATTATGTTCCAGTTAAAGGTGAGATCACAGGGTATTTGTCCCTCACCGCCTGGCTTATTTCGCTTAGTATAATGCTCTCCAGTTCCATCCACGCTGTCACAAAGGTTTTACAGATGACATTCCAAAGGCACTACCTCCCTCCCCATCAGAGTGAGGTCCAAACTCAGCAGCTGTCAGAACAGCCCTCCTTCCTCTGCTCTTGGCTATCTCCTCCTTGCCCCGTACATTCCAGGTAACATGTCCTCATGGAGAGGATGTGCCTAATTGCCCACTGATGAACTTGCCTTTGGATGGGCTGAGAGGATTCAATACTTTTTCGCTTAAATTTGAGCATGCCTAATAAATAAAGAGGAGATTTGATGTAACGTACTAAGATCACATGTCACAAAGGAATTACGGTAACTCTGAAATCAGAGTCAGGAAATAATAAGTAGAATACGGGATTTATGAAAGTCTATTATTCAATGGCAGATTTTTTTTTCCTACTAAAATTGTATAAAATACGTGTATTATGTGGAAACTTAGAAGGAGTATAATAAATAAAATAGTAAGAACTAACGGTAGCTGCAGGCCTGGGTCATGCATTTCTCCTAAGCGTGCTGATCTGCAACACGTTTCTGGGCTGTCCCTCGCTCCCTGGGTCTTAGGACAAGTCCAGGGGGCCACCCTTCCGTCACTAGCACAGTGTGTCTCCCATTTGTGCACCTGCCATTGGAAAGTTTAACATGTAGAAACAAGCACGGCACGAGATGCTTTGTTCACTATACTTACAGTATCAGTCCTGCAAACAGACAGACAACAGCGCTAGAAACCTACAAACACACTCTCTGGCGCCACTTTGACAGACAATGCAACGTCATTTTTATGTACAAGACTCTGAAAACTCCTTCAGAACATGGAGAGGTTATTCTAATTTTACCACCTATAGTCTAAACAGGTGCAAGTAACATCATATTTTATGTTCCAAACTTTATATTTTGGGGGGGTTATATGATCTTTATAAATCTAAAATGCCTCAGATTATTGTATGCGATAATTATGTACCATTAAACCATGTTTTCACCACATGAAGACTCCTCATATTACGGTAATATTTTCCTAACATACTTTGGGCAAAGAACAGATAATAAATTGAAATTCAATATGTGGTCTTTCACACTAAGCAATAGGTATAAACTACCCTTTAAAATAACACTAATAGCCCTATTACTTTCCAATGACAATCCTTTGAAATAGTTATTTGTTTTATTTCTGTTTGTTAATTCATACTGAAGTCAATTTTAAGGCAGTATTTTTATAACACGAGAGCTCCTTGTTACAAAAAATATATTGTAACTAATATATTAAAATTATATTACTTCTAAATACAATGCTCTTAGCCAGAAAAATAAAACCAAGAAATCTGTACTTGTTGCTACAACCGCTCTATATGCACAAATGATATAGAGAACTAACACATTTCAACTCAATTGTATTGATTTAACCCTACTTAGGCACCTAGAGACATGATAGCTAATTTGAAGGTTACATCCAAGTATAAATCACAGTCATTTCTTGAATGAATATATTAATCTTTGCGATATTATCTATAAAATAGTGAGTAAATATTAAAATCACATTTGACAAGACTTTACCATACATGTCTTCAAATATTTCGTGGCAGTGGTTATTGGAGAAATATTAAGCTTTTAATGCATTAAAAGTACAACTAGAATCAATGGCTAGAATTTACTTGATAAAAGAAAGAACTGTATAAAAATGAAACTGGTGAGCTTTAAATGTTTTGAGCACCATTATGCTTTCTTCCAGAAGAGAGGTAATTCACTAATTGTATATGATACATTCAATGCAGCTCGTCCAGTGCCCAGCATACGAGAGGGCAGGTTCTTCTGATACAGCCACACCCTTATGTCTATTAATCTAAGAACAAACTGTAGGCATTGCCTGCGCACATTGTGGGCTAAGAGAAAAGGGGGTAACGTGTATTATGAGCAGGCAGAGTTGCCAAGGCAGGGAATGTAATGGATAAACTGTTTAAAACAGCCTGTGCTGAACTAGTGGGCTTTGAAAAGGTAAAGATTTTATAGGGTGGAGGATATTTTAAGATTGGGGTTCAGACTGTGCAAAGCTTCAAATGTAGAGATGGCAAGAGCTCATTTCAAAGGTAAGCAAATGGCATATGTGACTATTTTTGTATTTATCAAAGGATATTTTTGTTATATTAGAAACAAAATTCCGCCCTGGCTGGTGTAGGTCAGTAGATTGAAAGTGGGCTGCAAACCAAAGGGTTGCTGGTTTGATTCACAGTCAGGGCACATGCCTGGGTTGCAGGGCAGGTCGCCAGTGGGAGCCACATGGGAGGCAACCACACACTGATGTTTCTCTCCCTTTCTCCCTCCATTCCCTTCTGTCTAAAAATAAATAAATAAAATCTTAAAAAAAAAAGAAACAAAATTTCTTGACAGTCTCTACCAACTTTGACAATATCAACTATTACGCTAGGTGATAATACACTAAATATACACAATTATCAAGTTTCTCTACAACTACCTCTGTCATTTACAAGATTTTTTGACACCTGAAGCACTCTATTTAAAGCATCTGTTAGATACAATAATTACTTTGTAGATACCTGTCTTTAATTTGCATGAAGAGTATAGGTATTTCATTCAAGTAACATGCTTTGAAAAGGGCGGGCATGCTTGGCTTTCAAGGAACCTGACCAAGCATGTGGCTTAAGTGAAGTACAGAAAAAGATGCAAAATAGAGCCACGTGAGAAAAGCAACAGAGATGTTTAAGAACTTCCACAGCTTGGTTTCATTATTTCCCTTGAAATGACAGATTAACGTCATGTATTAACTATCACAAAAAGTACCTGCTTTGTCCATTAAAAATATATCTATTTCTTGCCTTCCTTCTACTGTCAACAATTTGGCATAATGTCTAACATCATATAATTGCAGGTGATTTACATTATCTGCCATTATTTTATTCCTTGTAACCTCAGAGAGCAAGGAAATTGCTTAGCCTCTTCTATTTTTGCCTGTGATTACACCAAATGGCCACAGGGAGGTGATGGTACCTCCAATTGGCTCCAAAGTTTGAGTCTTGAATCACAAACGAGTTTTTCCCACATCAGCACAGATAAAAGAGAAAAAGACATCCCAGAAGGAGACAACAGAATGTACGGAAGCATAAGAAAAACATGCCTGGGGACAGAAAAACATGCCTGGGGACAGCGCGTTGCCCTAGAGAAACTGCGAGGATTTCAGTGTGCTGAGGTTACATGAGGCCGCAGATGCTGGACTAGGGAGAGATGATATCAAAGGGACAGGCAAGAACCAGAGGAGCGGGGTACCACGACAGGAGCTGTGTTGGAGGAACGTATTTCTGGCATAGATATTGACACTAAACTAGAGGAGAATTATCAGAAGCAGGGAGAAGCTACTAAATCAATGCTGCAAGGGAAATGATGAAAATCGTAACCAGGGCTGAAGTGATGGGAATGGAGAGCAGGGAAAAGACACCAGAAATATTCGAGCATTAGAACTGACAAGTGTTTTTGAGACAACTGTTTCCCCACTGCCATTAAAGTAAGTTTTGCTCGCAAGAAGACTTTGGAGAAAAGCTTTATGGCTTAGACATTACGTGAAACTGATACTCAAAACAATAGTTCTGGGTTACGCGGGTACCATCTTTCAACCTTAGTGATGGCGATAATACTAATAGTATTGGTTGTATCTGACAAAGCATTTTAATATTTTAACATTAAATGTTTCACATAGCTTTAAATAAATGTTTTCACCACATGACTGTCACATGTATGCTAACAGTACCCAAAAGATAGAATTATATTGTAAGATTATTTTATTCTGAAAAGGAGGAGCATGAATGATATCATATGTATTCTTATTTAATACTATTATCATTAAAATAAGGTATAGTTCTCTGTTTATGTCAAATATACATCTTTCCTGTTCCCAAATCCAGTTTTTAAAGTCATCAGAATATACAATGATTTGATCTAAAAATAAATAAACAACAAAGAAACATTATAACGTTTTTTTCCTCCTGTAACTCTATACAAGATACCAATTAACACCCGGTATCCAATTTTTGGGCATCTCTGGGCCACTGGAAGAAGAATTGTCTTGGGCCACACAGTAAATACACAAACACTAACGAAAACTGACGAGCAAGAAAAAGGTTTTAAATAAATTTACAATTCTGTGTTGGGCCCGAATTCACAGCCATCCTGGGTGGCATACGTGCCCCCCCCCACCCAGGGCATGGGGCACACACCCCTGGAACATTGCCCAGGAGCAAGCTGAAACTCAGTTCAGAGACGGGGAAATTTAGCGACATGCTATTTCGTACTCAGCCTGGAGAGCCGTGGTGAAGGAAGGACTGGCTGCAGGAATAGCGCATGCTGAGAGCCTGGGCAAAGGCTGCTTAACTTCTCTGCCTGAGTTTTCCCATCTGTAAGCTGGGGTGAGCTTGTAAGGAATAAATGAGGTAACCCATCTAAAAAGCATGGCCTGGCCTGCAGTCAACACTCAACAAATATTAGCTCTTCATATCAATTAGCAAAACCCTTTTTAAAGTATAATGACATCTATTTTGGCCTGGTTCTGGAAAAGGGCATGTATGGTTTGCTGCTGGAAATATAAGTCATTACACATTTGTGGAACTCAGCGAGGAAACATGTATTAAAGAAAAAGCTAAAATACTCTTTTAAATATTCTTTTCACATGAGAACAGCTCACACTAACCAAGTGATTTAAATAACAATGAGTGTATTTTATCACCAACGGAACGTTGGCTGAAAATTTTCTGGTATTATACAGGGTAGGGCAAAAGTAGGTGGATAAGTTGTGAGTACAGGAAACACACTTGTATTATTACTTACTCTTGTATTATTATTAATTACTGAATTATTTTCCACATAAACAACATGTTCTATATATAACATGAGCCAAAAGTAAACTTTCATCTGAAAGAGCAAAGCTGATTAATGAGATTACATGTGGTTGTGTGGTGTATTGTGTTGAGAAGTTTTCGATACTATGGCTATATTCAGACGCACTGAGGAACACAAAAAAGGCCATGGTACATTAGCAACACCTGCCTTTGGGGTGTTGCCTACCCATAAGGCAACAAACTTATAGGTTTGTGGCTACCGGCACATAGGAAACAAAATAGCAAGATCACATGTTCTCAGACTAGCTGACATGAAAAACAGAAACCTAGTGGCATTCATTGGAAACCCAATGTTCATATATGATTTTTCCAGACACACTCTGTTTGGATGAACCAAAAAGGTTGCAAATGCTTTATCTAAATCCATAAATTCTGAGTTAAAATTTATTAGCAATTAAGTGATTTAATGCAACATAGGCCACTGTTAATGTGAAGTTAGTAAGTTTTAAACAAGTAATACCCCTAAAATATGCTAATATTTTGCCACATAACATAATTTAGGTTGAAACTTCTCATATAGTTCTTCTGTTCATATATTTTGTCCAATATGTGGGAAATATAGAGAGTGTATAAAGGTAAATACTTAATGTTTGTTTAATAATTTGATTTCCATTAAGAGGTGACTGCAGAGTAAAATGAGTTAGAGTGATATAATTTAATGAATATGTTTTATATTGGTTCAAAATAACTACTTGAGTCCACATGACTTAAAGTTGTCAACAAGTACCTTCTATTTTACGAGAATATTCTTAGAGGTAAACCTATTGTTTTCTTTGGTAAATCGTGGTGTTTCACCACCTAATAAGCCATTTCAGGAATTCAGAGCATATGTATTTACTTTCTCCATGTATTCCTTTGGAATAGCCCTATAATCCAGCAACAGGATGACATCATAATAGTAGTAGAAAATGAGGAGTCGATGCAAACTTTTTCTTTTTACATACTTTTTTCAACATGGTGTCAAATGCAGAGACATAAGCGATCTCGGCTGAGTTTGATTAAACTTTCCATAACTCGATTCCAATGTGGCTGCACCACACATCACAGACTCCGAGAACCTGAGCGTGTGAAGGTTGCCTCAGCACGGCCAATTTGTCTGAGTCACATTCTCAGACAGCAGAGACATGAGCTCAAGACAGACAAAGCGGGGACAGGGGCATGCAGTAGTGGAGGGAAGTAGAAACCTGGGGATATTTTTCCTGGTAAAAGTATTCTCAGGACTAATTTTACTTCCTCTCTAAACATGAAAACATTAGAGAATATATCACTATGTATGTTTGTGAGCGTATTTCTAACAAACTTAAGTCATAAGGAAAATGTAGAATATGGCCCTTGGGAGTGCTTCTGTATTTCTTTACCATTTTTACAGTGTACCAAAAATATGTCTTCAGCAAGCAAACTCAGAGTCAACGAATACATCTTTATTTCCAGATTTCCTACTATCAGGGGAGGTTTAAAAATCTGGAGTGCTATAAAAAAAAATCAGTTACTTCAAGCTGTTGTTATGAATAGTCTACCCCCAAAATGAATGCAGTAAGAATTTAACAAGCTCTTCCCCAACATTTACAGTTGAGGAAATTACCAATGTTGTTTTCAAAGAGCACATGCCTCATTTTTTTTGAAGAATAATTGACTCACAACATCTAGAAGGATGAAGAACATGAAGCAACTTCCAGCTCAAAGTATGTCAAATTCACATGATACTTAAACAGACAGGATGGAATTGAATGTGTTCACCTTCAAAGTCTGTAATGAAGACGTGTTTAAATCGGTCATGTTATTAATCATCGACAAAGCCATTGTGTTCTAAGTGTTTCTCTAAAATAAATCCTACCACTAACAGAACCATGCAGAAATATGAATGAATGAATGAATGAATGAGAGGATTTACAGGTCATAATTAGAGTAATTTCAATTTCCCAACTAAACATCAGAGGAAAAAAACAACTTTTATATTGCTTGTTTAAAAAACATGCAAAAATGTTCCCATGTCGATTTAGTTCAGTGGTAACTAAGCGTATTATTGGCAATTTCAATATCTCTGGGTTTGACAGGGTATAATAAGTAGCCCTCTCTGCTCTGCCTGAGTTCTAGACTAGAAAAGAAACCACCGGTGGAGAGCAGATACAACCCCTTACATAATAATTACCGATACAGAGGGATGTGGCTTAAATATACAGCATCTATTGGAGGCATTCACTAGAATTCTAAAATGAATCAGACTTTCTAGCCACAGCCAGAGCCAGCTGGAAGCCTCCATACACTACCCCATAGACTCTTGCAGAGACGTAGTCTACTCTTAGATATCTTTCTGCAGAATCGATACCTTCTGCAGGCGGCCTGGAAGGAAGGAGGAGATGCTCAGTGTGCTAGCTGGGAATGCTTATCCCAAAGTCACCTACCAGGTAAGTCTCTCTACCTAACACGGGATGAATGAGAGACAGAGGTGCAAACGGAGCTTCCCCCTCATAAAAAGAAGCAGGATGGAGAGATAAGTGGCACACCCACATGCCAACGACATCTTTCATTGGTCAAAACTGTAACACACGAGTCCAGGCTCTACAGCTCGCAGGAGATGGAAAGATCCAATGTTTTAGCCAATCACTGTTGAGAAGTAGTCTAGTTCACGTTCCCCAGCTGAAAAGTTGAAGGCTACGTGAAGATCATTCCATCCCTATGCTTACACATTCAAATGGCAAAATGAGGAACATAATTTCTTCCAAAGGCCAAACATTAAATGATCATTGAAATATACCTTATGTCCCTAATAGCTACTTATCTTAAAATACGTATTTCTCTAGAAACACTGAAAGCATTTGATGTCAACTACTGTAATGCAAATGTAGCATTCACTTTTTTTTATCTCCACAGCATTGCAGTTTTGATGTTGAAATTATTGTGTACTCTGTTGTTGAACTAGGCAAGTAACAATAAATGATAAAGCACGTCTCTAATTGATTAAATTTGGCAAATTTTTGAAATTACATGTTTTATTTCTTCAACCAATTAACATCAATCACTGCACAGACAGCGTGAAAAAGTTGGTTCTCCATATGTTCAAAATTATTAAGAAAATCACATGCTAGACAAATTAAGAATTTCTGAGCCTTGAATCTCTCCTTCCTCTGGACAGCATTTACAGCAAATTAATGTCTATTTCAAAAAGAGAAGGAAGACAAGGGAGAAACTCTAGCTAATTCCTTTAATGTTCAATCACAAAAAGGATACATCAGACAAGAAGGCTTACTATTTCTCCCTTTAAAGACCTATTAAGATGTTCTCTGGAAGAATCCACTAATTAAAATAAGTGATTCAATTCTCAGAGAAGTTACAGAACTTCAAACACCCTGCCAATTAAAATAGAAAAAATAAATTCGAAATGTGACTTTTACAATATGATGTGCATCAAACAACTTTGATGTTACTTTACTTGCCATCTAAAGGTGAAATATTGTCAGTTTAAAATGGTAGTAAGGTTAATACAAACCTACTTTGGGTGAAATATTTTTACCCAATTTCATCATAGATCGATGGTAAAGGAGTAAAGTGTGGACTAAGGTGCCTGTTTCCTGAATATCAGTGTGGAAAATGAAATCCGGAGTCCATCTTTCTCTCTAATGAGTAATAACAATTTTATTACTATCCGTTTATATTAAGTAAATAACGGACTGCCTCTTATCAACCAATGAATTTTGCTGGCCTAATGCACCTTTTAATTTAAATTCATTTTATCAATACAATATTATTTTGTTAATTTATCACAATTTAAATTCAAATGAAATAATTTAAATTCATTTTATTAAGATTACGTTCGAGCTTGATGTAAACCAACAGTATTTGTTTTTATATTTATTATATATTTTATACTGAATTCAACTTTTTAAAAGAGACCCTTTGTAGCATGCTATGTGAATTGAGGGGAGAGAAAATAGACCAATCAATATATTATTATTTTGATATTGTTTTGTTACTTGAAATAATTGCTCATGAAAAGATCTATAAACTTGCAAGCAAGTTAGACTCCTTGAAAGCCATGTTAGAAAATATATATATATTTTACATGCAATAAATATATGATATAATTCAATATTAAATAATATGATGTTATACTACATAGCATGCATTTAAAGTATCTTACCTAATATACTTGTGTGTATATTAATATCTATGTTTATATATGCTTGAATAAGTAAAGACATTTGTTAGAAAGTATCTTAATCAACTGAAGACTCACTCTTCAAATGTAACAAATGTCAGAGAAATTATATTTTTATGGGTATACAATGTAACATAAAGTGATCTTAATCAGAAAGCACTATTTAAGCCAGAATTCTATATACTTTAAGAATAAATTAAATTCATTAAAGGCCGACTCATACTCCTCATCATTCAGAACTGCACTGTCAGGTTCTTTCAAATATATTCAAATAAATTCCACTCCCTAAGAGAAAATATTCTACTTAAACTTCTGGATGTGCCCCACACCCTGACATTTACACCCAGGGAGGTTATCTGCCTATCAGTCCATCAGCTCAGCAGCAACTCCGTTCCACTATCTGTCAGGAAATTAGACTCTGTTTCTATTTAATCCTAGAGATGAGATTATTTAAAGTTATTTTGGACTAGTTGTAAAAAGTACAGTATTAACAGCAATACCATTTTATACACATTTCCATAACAGAGCAGAAGAAATAAGCCAAAAGCAAGTCTATATTTGAAATAGTACTGAAATGGGAAAAAAATATTAACTGCATCTTCTAAAAACGTCCATCATATTAAAAAGTTACTTGGGGACAGAAAGATTTAGCATAATCATCATATTTTGAAAAGCGTACCAAATAAAAATGTTACTCTGCCATTTCCACGCCACTTTTTGTCTTGGGATGACCTCTCCTGGCTGAGTTGTTCAGTATCTTACATTTTTCTCCTTTGAATGTTTTTAGTATTAAGAATATAGCTGTCATTGTTCTTCAGCTGTATATGGTATAAACAAAATTTATCATAAAGTATAAAAATAGAGATTTAAAGTACTAAACAACTTGAAGTTAATTCTAATCATTTAAGTCTATATCATTCTTATCATTTAATTCATTTCCAGGATTTGGGCGAAACTTTGGGCTTTGGTGCCACAATTTAAATTTAAATGAAATAAAAATTATCTCAATTAGGCCATTATCCATTTTTAGACAATTAAGAATAAAAGCTAAATACATTTTAATAACCAAACATAACTATTCATTATCTTAAAAGTAACAGTCTCTGCACTTCCCTATCTCCAGTCTATAAATTGAAAAAACAAAAAATATATTTCTGACATAAAAACTTTTCCGTTCTGAAACTGTATGAACCTAATGGCTGCATGTGCACCAGTCCTGACCAGGGGTGAATGTCTCAGGCCGATCCGTTGTAATGAAAGTGTACAGAAAACCCAGGAAAAACCCTGGAGATGAGCGCCCTTCCATCAGGGGCTGGAACAAACTTTATTAAAAGTTTATTTTCATAGAAAAGTGGCAGTTAAAAGTGGCACCAGACTTTGAAATGGAAACGGAAACGTCAGCAAAATTAATTTCCTCAGGATGTAGATATCTATGTAAATATTAATGTGCCAAGCATTTTATCTTCACAATTTCTGCTTAAATCTATAACTTGACATAAAATATTAATACCACATCACTTTTTAGGTTTAATCTGTTTTGTGGGGGGAAAAAAAACAACTATAAAATGTTTTTCCAGTTCCTTACAAACTTAGATTGCATTGAGTGGGCCTCCCGATCTTTAATCGCAAGAAAAGCAAAGTAAATACTGTTTTTGGGAAAACATCTCAAAACCAACACTGGTTCCTTGTATATTATTATGCAGCAGACTCTTTAGCACACCTTAGAAAGTCATTTTCAATACTTACTCTTATTAATATGCACAAACGGGAATAAGAACATTAATATTAACATATAGACAAGGGTGCAGGAATGCATCCCAGGATCTTATAAACAGAGATAGGGATACTTCTCATAGGATGAATTCTGGAAGACACTAAACTTTTTTTTTCCCCTAAATGGAAAATACGTATATTTAAACTTTAACATCTTCATGGTTATTGTTTAACCCCTTACTGGTTCTCATAAACAAGTCTGAGGCCCATGAACGTCATTCTAAGATTGCTACAATCCCAGAAGTGTTTAACTCTTTCTGAACCAAGAAGCCAGCAGGCACTTCCTCCGTGGATCCCAGTCCGCACTTCCAAAGCAATGCAGAAGGGCCAGAATCCTCCAGGTCTTTCTCACCTCATGAAAACATGGTGACATTTTTTTTTTTTTAAAGCGGGATAAAACACACAGAGAGAAACATATGGAACAGCATCATTTTCCTGAACTCTTAAGAAATCTGTTCCTTGCTACCTTACTGATGCTTTGCACGGACTGTCCCAAGTCCTAGGCTGCGGTATTTCAAACTGCCAAAGAATTGAAGCAATTTCAGTAACAATATGGGATCCACCTGTCTCCATTTCAAGACGCAAATACTAAACGGTCATTAACTTGTTGGGGGAGGTCTCAAGACAAGTCCATAGGTGCCCAAACCGCTCAAAATACGCCAGTTTTCAGCCCCAAATACGTGCTTATTTAAGTTGAAACCATAAATAAAAATAAACTTATTCCTTCCATAGTCTTTACTTCTCGGTCACTGACGTATCTAAGCAAAATGCCATGAACTCCTTTACACACATACACACACACACACACACACACACACACACACACACAACCGAAGTGGGAATAACTCCCAAGAAGCTGTCACCTACACAAATCACTCTAACCAAACAGTTGCCAGCCTGTCTCCACGACCAGGCACAACTTTCCAGAAACATCGCCAGCGTCAAAACCCTCTGCCCTCGCCCAGGAGCGCGGGGTCTGGAGTTTGCCCGCTGCAGTGGCTGGCTGCAAGTGCGTGACAGCGGAGACACGCACCCCAGCCGGGGGACGAGCACTGCGAAGGCACCTCGGAGCCGGGACCGACCGAGGCGGCACATCACTGCGGCACGGACGCGGCTCCGGCGCGGCGCGAGCCCGCGGGAGGTACTTACCGGACGCGGAGGGGGCCGTCCAGGCTCTGCAGAGGACGCAGCCGACGAGCCAGAGCCTCAGCGCTGCCCCGCAGCCGGCTGGCCGCGCCGCCAGCATCCTTCGCCTCCCGGCTCGCGGTACTCCGAAAGCTCGCTGCGGAAGGGCGCCGTCCGCCTCTCCGGGGGGTTCTCCCAGGGAGGCGGGCTGTCCACGGACCCCAGAGCACGCCCAGCCCCTCCCGCCGCCTCCGACGCTCCAGGCTCCAGTCCAGCCGGGTCCGAGCAGCAGGGAGTCGCGGCTTCCTCCTCCTGCGCGCCGGGCTGGCCTTTGCGCGGCGCGCCCGAGAAATGCCAGGGGGAAGAAATTCACTCGGAGCAAGAAAGGGAGGGGAGCCTAGGAGGGGGGCACCTACCCCGCCCTCTGCCTCCGAGGGGGGGCGGAATGACCAAAGGACGCGGAGGCAAAGCCGAAGAGTGCAGGATGCCGAAAAAACCACAAAAAACAAAATTAGGGTCGCGCGCCGGGGACGGAGGGGCTGCTGCTGGTGGCACTGCGAGCGAGCGCGCCCCTCGCCGCTGGGCAGTGGGACTCCGAGCGGGTGGCAGCCGCCAGTCAGCTCGGCTCACTTGGAGAGACCGGGCCGGGGACGCAGCCGGCGGCGCGGCGCACGCACGGCCTCAGCGCGGCGCGGCGCGGGGCAGCATCTCCCGGCGGAGCAGCCGAGCAGTGGCGGGTGGAGCGCAGGAGATGCCGCCGCCAGCAGCGCCTGCAAACCCGGCGGCGGGCGAGGCGGGGAGCCCTCCCTCCTCCTCCCGGCTCCAGTCTCCTCCCCGGCTCCTCCTCCTCCAGCTCCTCTCGCTCCTTAGCGTCCCTCCCGCACCCTCCCGCCGGCAGAGCCCATCAGCCCTCCCCTCGCAGCTTTGGCCAGCGCACGAGAGCAGGCACCCACGGGCCCCGCGTCCTCGGCCGAGGAGAGGGCCCAGGTAGGAGGCGCGAGCCCCTCCCCGGGCGGGGGGCGGTGCTGAAGTTGGGAATTAGCTGGGCAGTCTTGGCACCCTGGCGGCCCCCACCAACACACCCCGCCAGGCCCAGGGAAGCAGAATCCCTTGGCTCGGGCGCCCTCCCTTTGCCTTCTCTCCTCCCCTTCACACAGAGATGGTACAGGCTCCCCGAGCTCCGGTCCCCCGGGATCCACAATCAGGCGTCCGACTGGCAGGTCTGCCGAGTGGTCCTCACAGCGAGTGACGGAGCTCAGCCTCCCGGCTGGGGCAGCGGGGACTGCGGGCGCCCCGAATGCAGATGTTTTCAAGATGTAATTAATTCAGACTCGTGCACACGGACACCTAACACGCCGCTGCTGCCAGGAAAACTACATTCAGGTAAACACGCACAAACCCCAAACTGAAATAAACAAGCAGGCACACGGATCCCTGCTCCGGGGTCGGGTCTCCAGCGCATTCCAAGTGCCAAGGATTACCAATAGGTAGAGAGACCCAGATTTCCTATGGCCATGTGGCTATTTTTCCTAATAAATCTCACGCTCTTCTCCCCAGCTCACACCTGTCCCCTCTCCACCCTCCATACGGTTTCCTTCCACCCAGGCTGCAGAAAGTATTTGGATTCTTTTCTCTCTGCAGAACCGATCTTTCCCCTGACTTTACTGACACAGGTAGGAATTATTGGCCGCTTAACTTATCTGTCGACGTTCAGGGAGGGTGAAGTGGGAGTAACCATGTCTTTCAGCATTATGCAATGAATAAGCATTTGTCTTTCAAGGTAAATAAAATGGGTATAGATGCTCGCCGACTCCTGGAGGAGACTCTGAGTTTAATGTTCTGCTTAGGTCTCAGAAAGGTCAGCTGTGAACAGTACCGTGCGTTCACTGCGTAATTAATACGGTGGTAATGGGCCTGATTCAGCATTCTTTATGAGAGCTTTGTTTCTTCTGGATGTGAAGGGATGTTTTGGTTTAGAAAGAACTACAGATCGGGTCCAATCTGGAAAATGAAGAAACGCACAGCTGACTAAGAGGAAACACTGCACCCTCGTGCCGGAGAGCTCGCCTGTTACAAAGCCATGCAGTCGAGACATTCCTGCATGGGGGGATTATCAAATGCCCCCCCCCTTTTTATTAGAAGTCCCACAGATTGTCAAAAGTCGATGAACACTTTCGAAAGCTCTCTGGTGCTGTCGACTGTTTGTTAGACCTCAGAGAAACCAATGTTAGGGGAAAATATATTTTGAGACAGCACAACTTTTCCGAAGTCAGCCCATCATCATGTCTGTTTTTCAGCATTGCAGTGAACTCCACTCATGTGGCACTGAAGTTTTTAAGTACTACAATTTCAGTATCACAAGGCATGCCATTCAGTTGGTATCTCAAGCACATTTGAAATGATTTTACCTCCCAGGGTCCTAAGCCAAAAGGGGCTGGCAGTATCACCTATTTGTTTTGTAGCAGAAAATGACATACCTGAAGGGTTATTTTTTTTTTCCCTCTCCAAAAAAGCATTCTGACTACTTTGTAACCGTTTATTTTCATGAGTAAAAACAGAACAAAACCTGGTTTAGCGACACATTGGTATACAACCCATAGCAACACGGCTGCACAGGACGGCCTTACTCCACACCATTTTCGGCGCTTTTAGCCAGGTTTGAAATGATGCCACATTCTCGGTGTGGTCACTACCTTTGCTTCGGTTTGTGTTCATTGGATACGGACTTCGGATTCACAATATACTTAAAGAAATAGGACTTGAGAGTTGGCAGGACCCGGTATTTCTTAGATTCTAATGCTGCCTTCTCCCTCTCTAACTTGCCATTGTCCTCCTGAGATGTGAAAGTTAAGAAGCTTCTTTTTTACCTGGATGATAACTCAAACTAATGGTAACAAGAGAGGAACAACTAAAGCTGTTTGACCTGGTCAACCTTCAAGGTCCTGTAAAACGGATGAGCCAATCAGCGGACTCACAGTAGTAGTTCCGCCAGATGCTAGTTAGCTGTGGTAAGCATGGGCGGTCCTGTTCCAGAGAATGAATTCATTGTAGGCGCATTACGTTGCATTTGCAAAAACTCGAAGACAGCCTATGAGGACCTGAAATGTGTTTCTTTAGGTGGATGTCAAGTTAGCCAAAGCTTGAGAATAGATAGTAAATCCAAGAGAACCAACGGCGCACAAAGAGAAAATGAAAACATGGTGGGAAAAAGGATGAGCAAATTGATTGTTAAGAAGACCCCACATTTGGGAATAAGTGATTGCAATATATTCATTGGCAATATATTCATTGGCAATATATTCATCATTCACTTACATCTTCAATATTGATTATTTCCTGCTATTGAACTGGACATTGTGCTGGATACCGAGCAAGGTGGACAATACCTTTGACCTCAGAGTTGGAGGGCAAATCATTGAATAAAGAGATCAAAATAAGTCAGTATCACCTTCACACCAGTACCCATTCAAGTAAAGGTCAACTGGGTGATTATTCTAGTGTCTTCCTACAGAGTGGAGCAAAAATAGGTTTACAGTTGTTCATACAGAAAATAATACAATAATTAATAAATAATACAAGAATAAACTGTTTTGCATATTCACATCTGTAAACCTCACTGTGCCCCACGCTGTATGTTCTTGAAAAATGAATATCATCAAAATGGAAAATATATTCTTCTCATCATTGTCATTTCAGAGGCCTATGAATAATCGGACATATGGCAAATTATCTCAAGAGTCTTCTGCAAAGTTTGGAACTTAAATGACAAAAAGAGTAAAAGTATTTTTGGTTTTAATAACACTTTGAAGTGACTACATATTGGAAGAAGCACTGAATATATTTAGTAAGTATAGAAACATCAGTCTATCTCCGGGGAAGTCCTTGGAGTGGAATTTCCTCCTGGAAAGCAAGCTGTTCAGCTGTGTCCAGAAATCAGTGAAGACCTTCCGCAAATGTTTCTAGAACGGAAACTCTTGCAATCCAATTGCACATTCCAAGAAGACTAAACTCTCTGGAAATATTT
>PVJI01012418.1:0-51912 GCA_004026765.1 Micronycteris hirsuta | reverse complement strand
CAAAATCTTGAAAGGTATGTTATTTTCCAAATAGCACATCTCCATTTCACGAGCACACAATTCAGGAGAGCATCTTGGAAGGGGAGCTTGGTCATCCATGACTTCTGACTCTTCCTGTAGTATATTGGCACTGTGTGCTTACTGATATGCCCGAAGGCCCTGGGGTTCTCACTGTGCCAGGTCACAAAGTTTCGATTTGTAGCCTGCAACATTGCCACCAAGCAAGACTGTTGTTCTGTCCTTAGAAGCCTTGAAACCTGGCATGGACTTGGCCTCCTTAATAGATGAAAGTCCTTTCAGAATCTGTCTCCAGAATATGGAGGTTTCATCCACACTGAATATTTGCTCTGGCAAGTAATTTTCCTCCACAATCAGCACATCTAGAGTTTCCAAAAATTCTCTCTTCAGCTGCCTTCATACCAGAACTCAGACTCACTAGTTACTTTTTCATTACCTAATGGATAACAATTTTTATTTTTTTATTATAAACTTTTAAAATTTTTATTTATTGATTTGAGAGAGAGAGAGAGAAAGAAGGAAAGAAACATTGATTTATTGTTCCACTCATTTATGCATTCATTAGTTTATTGTTGTATGTGCCCTGACTTGTGATAGAACCTGCAACTTTGGTGTATCAGAATGACACTCTAGCCAACTGAGCTACCAGAGCTTACAATTTCCTTTTTTTTTTTTTTTTTTAATGTAGGCTGGACTTAGTGACTGACTTCTAATGCATAGAGTATGGGAAGAGAGAAATAGTGACCTTTAGAGTAGAGAAACCTGGTGGATACACCTTAACCAACTGATCAAGGTTAACATCAATAATATTAATTCACATTGATATTAATACTTCCTGATGTGATGTGATGAAGAGGGTCTTTTTTTTTTTAAAGATTTAATTATTTATTATTAGAGAGAGGGGAAGGAAGGGAGACAAGAGAGGAAGAGAAACGGCAATGTATGGTTGCTCCTCACATGGCCCTCACTGGGGACCTGGCCTGCAACCCAGGTATGTGCCCTGACTGGGAATCGAACCAGGATTCTTTGGTTCCCAGCCTGTGCTCAATCCACTGAGCTACACCAGCCAGGGCGAAGAGGGTCTTTAATCTCTATGGCATTCTTCCCCAAAATTTATATCTCTAGTATAATAGTGAGAAAATATCAGGAAAAACTAAATTGAGGGAATTCTACAACATACTTGTCCAATACTCTTCAAAAGTGTCAAGGTCATAAGAGACAAAGAAAGACAGAAACTGTCACAGTTGAAGCAAGTCTAAGGAGACGACATCTGGAAGTAATATGGTATCTTGGACTGGATTCTGAACATAAGACATTAGTGGAAAAATTGGAGAAATCTGAATAAAATTAATAGCATTGTATCAAATAGTTTCTTGTTTTGATCAATATACCATGGTTATATAAGTAGGACAAGTGGGGTAACGAATATACTTTCTATAGTATTTTGTAACTTCTGTAAATGTAAATTTATTTTAAAATGGTTACAGCATTGTCTCAGTACACCAAGGTTGTAGGTTCAATCCCCAGTCATGGCACATACAAGAATGAACCAATGAATGCATAAATAGGTGGAACAACAAATCGATCTCACTCTCTCCCACTCTCCCCCTTCCTCTCTCTCTCTAAAAAAAATTATTTCAAAATGGAAAGTTAAAAAATAAAAATAAATGAATCAATCAGGAATCCTGAGAAGGGTTTCCTAAACTGGAAAAGTACAGTTATTGGGAAGGAAAATCTCAATTAACAAGATACACTGTCTTAAATGGACACAAGGAGAGAATTAACAAATTAGAAGATGATTCTAAGAAAGTCACCTAGAGGATAACACAAAGAGATAGAGATTAAATATAGTAAAAAGGCATGGAAGATAGGAGTGGTATCAGTGAAAACGGCAGAGTATGAGGCCCATCCCTCCTCAGAAACTGAAAATACCTGGCAAAAACTGTTTCAAGCTTACCAGACTCTGGGAGCTGGTCAAAAGTTTACAGCAACCAAGTGAATGTTTAACCAGGAGAAAAATCACTGAAACAAGTAGGAAATCTTTGTGTTGTTTTTACTTACCCTTGTTTCACTGTCTTCACTTGGTTCAAAGCAGTCTTCAAGATGGCAACATATCCTGAAAGAATATATGCACCCCTATGTTCATTGATGCATTATCTACAATAGCCAAGATATGGAAGCAACCCAAGCACCCATAAATAGATGAGTAGATAAAAAACATGTGGTACATATACACAATGGAATACTACTTGGCCATAAAAAATAATGAAGTTTTATCTTTTGCAACAGCATGGATGGACCTAGAGAGTATTATACTTAACAAAATGAGTTAGACAGAGAAAGACAAATACCAAATGATTTCACTTATATGTGGAACCTAAAGAAAAAAATAAAATAGAAACAGACTCATAGATACAGAGAACAGACTGACAGAGGGGAGAGGGGTTGGGGGCTGGGTAGAAAAGGTGAAGGGATTAAGAAGTACAAATTAGTAGTTACAGAATAGTCATAGAGATGTAGATTACAGCATAAGGAATATAGTCAATAATATCATGATAACTATGTATGGGGCCAGGTGGGTACTTGAAACATTGAGGGGACTACTCTGTAAAGTACATAATTTTTTTATCTTTTTAAAAAAGTTTTATTTATTGATTGGTTTTAGAGATAGGAAGAGAGAAAGAGAGAGAGAGAAACATTGGATTTGTTGTTTCATTGATTTATGCATTCATTCGTTGATTCTTGTATGCGCTCTAACTGGGGATTGAACCTGCAACCGTGTATTAAGACGATGCTCTAACCAACTAAGTTACTCAGCCAGGGCTAACGTAAGTAATTTTCTTTCTTTTCTATTATTTAATTTTTTTTAAAGATTTCATTTATGTATTTTTAGAGAGAGGAGAAGGAAGGGAGAAAGAGAAGAAGAGAAACCTCAATGTGTGGTTGCCTCTCACACACCCCCAACTGGGGACCTGGCCCACAACCCAGGCATGTGCCCTGACTGGGAATCGAACCCGTGAACCTTTGGTTCACAGGCTGGTGCTCAATCCACTGAACCACACCAGCCAGGACTAAAGTAATTAATTTTCTAACCACTAGGCTGTACGTCGGAAACTAACACAGAATAATATTGAATGTAAACTGTAATCGAAAAATAAATAAATAAAAATAAAATAAATACTGCCTTGAAAAAAATGAAAACTCATATTTTCAGTGTGGATACCTGCTTCTCAGGAAGACCTAGTTCCAAAGGAAATAGAGTTTGTCAAATAGAGTTTGACTGGGGTTTTTCTTAAGGACTGACGCAAAGGGCTTCCCTTTCTTTCACCTAACTTGGAACCCTATCAGGGCAGAGGGACTACCTAAGAGGACTTTCCCTAAAAACATTGAAGGACAAATGAACAAATTGCTACTCTCTAGGCAAAACAAGACAAAAAAAAAAAAAAGAAAAAACATTGCAGCAGACAATAGATACACCAAAAGCCTGACAGGAAATTCTAGGAAGTGAGATTTTGGGGGGAATAAAGGCTTTGAAAGATTTTGTGTATACTGCATATCTAGAAAGCCACACACTTGGGAAAGGAAGGACACATGCTTAGAGAACTAAGACCATAAGCTTTCACTTTGGCTGATGTTTAGGCTCAGAGCACAAGTGAAGTAGAGGTCAAGTAGAATCGTGAACAGCTTTGCTAAGTATGGAAGGAGTGATCCAACACAGGTCATGGCAAAGACCTGGAGTTTTGTTTTTTTTTTCTTTCTTTTCTGATCCTTTTTTCCCCTTCCTTCATTCCTGTCTTCCAGGCATGTAAGAATATCTCTGTTAAACTATAATTTAAAAATGTAGTTATGTAGGAGAAGTATTTAGGAGTTTCTAATTTTCCGACATTATAATTGTATTTCCAACTTACCCTCAAAAGTTCAGAAAAGAGAAGAATGTTCACTAAATCAGCAATCTTTTTTTTTTTTTTTTTTTTTGCCCCACTATGTGATAGCTGTGGTAGACAGCAGAGACCTGACTCTGACTTCATTCCTGCCCTGAAGGAATTCATAGGCTAGTAGGGGAACCCATCTAACTAAAATACCAGTCTAAGGACCATAAGAATTTTGAAAAAGGGCCTGGCTGGAGAGCTTGGTTAGAGCATCATCCTGATATGCCAAGGTTGTGGGTTCTATCTCCAGTCAGGGCACATACAAGATCAACCAATAAATGCCTAAATAAGTGCAACAACAAATCAATATTTCTCGCTCAAGTCCATTTAAAAAAAAAGTGTGCAAAGGACCATGGAAGCTCAGTGGAGGAAGAGGTTAAGGAATAGCTTTTCTCTCTTTCTTCTTTCTTCCTTCCTTCCTTTCTTTCTTTTTTCTTTCTTTTTTAGGAATGGCCTCTTAAAAGAGATCATAGAAGCTAATTTTTGATGGATGCAGAGTTTCAAGGGAGAATGGGTAGAAGCTGACTTTAATTGGAAGGGTGAAGGAGAGTGATTGCTATATACCCATTTGTCCGTAATGAAGTAATGAATTCCCCCCCCCCCTAGATTTAGCCAGATGCTTGGCAGTCAGTTATAGTACATTTTTTTTAAAGATTTTATTTATTTATTTTTAGAGAGAGGAGAAGGGAGGGAGACAGAGAAGGAGAGAAACAGCAATGTATGGTTGCCTCTCACATGGCCCTCACAGGGGACCTGGTCCGCAACCCAGGCATATGCCCTGACAGGGAATCGAACCGGGACCGTCTGGTTCCCAGCCCGTGCTCAATCCACTGCGCTACACCAGCCAGGGCAGTTATAGTACATTTTTAACCTCTCTTGCTGCTCTGTATGACAATGTGACTATATTCTGGCTACCAACGGGAAAGTGAGTGGAAATGTTGTTGGCAATTCTCAGGTCACACCTTTAACAGGAAGCAGCTTGACTTTCTCTCCCTCTTTGCAGTGCAGTAATAGTGAGTCAACTTTGGCTCTGTGGCCAGAGTGCAATACCACGAGTGGAGTAACAAGTTGGACAGAACTGAGTTCCAGGGAACAAAGCCCCGACCAGCCCTGCATGGTCTATCAGTTCAGACTTTTACCTGGAAGAGAAACAGAACTACTTTGATTAAGTCACTGATATTTTTGTCTCTGTCTAGTCAATATCCTAACTAATAAAGACAATGAGAATATGAAACCTATGTAGAAAGCCAAACTGTATTTTCTCCTTTTTTTCTTCTTACCTCTCTTCTAATCCATCATTCATTTTCTGTAGTTATATGTATGTGTACATACACACACACTTCTCCATCTCTCACTGGTTCCAGATTTTTAGCTCCAGATATGTTAACAAACTTTCATCTTTTGTGTTTTTCCTGCTTAATCCAGACACCAGTGAAATAGCCCTAAGGATGGAAACCGCATCTTCCCTCAGAGGCTCTCCCCAGATCACAGTGAGGCAGTAGGCATCTGGCCAAGCAGTGGACAGGCACATCTCTTTGGTCACAGTGGGCAGAGGGTATTGTTTCCTGTGCACAATAGGATTTGTTGGGAATAGAGGAGCTGTATTGTTCCCAGGCAGCCTTCTCTCTTTCATAAAAGGGTGTTTTGAGGAAGTCTTCAATGTGGCAATCACAAATGCCTTACGTTCCCCCTTTTCATCAAAACTTCTAATTTCTTGCCCTGACGGGTGTGGCTCAGTGGGTTGAGCCTCTCCCACAAACCTAAAAGTCACCCATTTGATTCCTGGTCAGGGCACACGCCTGGACTGCAGGCCAGGTCCCCGGCTGAGGGTGTGCGAGAGGCAACTGATCAACGCTTCTCTTCTCTTTCTCCCTCCCTTCCCCATTCTCCAAAAATAAACAAACAAAATCTTAAAAAACAAACAAACTTATAATTTCTCTACATTACCTTACAGGGTATTGTAATGTTGTTTTGGTCTTTCTAGTACCCATGCATTTGGTAACAGAGTCTAATTTTACTCTTAATTATATATAACTTATGTGGTTTGACCTGGGGCTGTCCCAGCCATTTGACTAGGGTTGAATTGTAATATAGTTTATAATCTAGTCCTAGCCAAAACTGGAGGTATTAGTAAAAAAAGGCTTTCAAATACTGGGATTATTACACCAGGAGAATATAAGGCCGGAGCTGCTGGGATCAATTTGCCATACCATGGAGGGAGCCTAAGAGTAAAATCAACACTAAGGAAAACAGAACCAAGAGATAGAAGTCTCTGTCTGGGAACCTCATACTCTTCTATTTTATAACCCTTTATGTTTCTTAAAACACTATCACAGGACTGTTCTGCTTGAACTTTTCAAAAATCCTGAGAAATAGACAGTGTCATCCACATTCTACAGAGGAGGAATTTGAGGCTCAGAGAGGTAAAGCAACTTACAAAGGCCACATAGCAAATTATTGGCAGAGGTGGGATGAAAACTATATCAACTGCTACCCAATCCAACAGTTTTTCCCATGCATTATACTGTTAAGGACATTTTATCCTCTGCAGTGGGGAAATCAATACAAAGCCCCATCACACTCTAGGAAGTCATTGTAGGCACAGGTAGCTCTGGTAAGTCATTTATCCCTCTGGTGCTTTGTAAAGCCACTCTTCTTGGTCAGAGCCTGATGTTGCACACCTGTTGCTATGAGTGCACAGTCAGTGCTAATGACAAAGGGTTCTCTCACCCTTCACAACTACTTAATGATGGGGTCAGAATCAAGCAGTAATCACTATTCCAGGCTCCCAGGTCAAGTCTTAACATTACTGAGTATGTTAATAATGGAGTTTTTTTACTGTTAATGGGAATTCAGCTGAAATAATCAGCAAGAACCCATAGGAGAGAAATTTCTGGCTGCAGCCAATAGATCATATTTCAGCCAATTCTCCTCAATATGTGAGACAGACAGGAGGGGGTGGAGAACAGGGAAAGAGGCAAAGTATGAAACCTGATTCAGGAAATTGTAAAAGAGGGAGATGAGCAACCCTAGTGTTTCTGGGAAGGAATGTCAAGATGTAGCACTTTACCCAAGCAAGGACCTTTCCATATCTTCCATGTCTTTCTTTCCCTCCCTCCCTCCCTTTCTTTTTCTTTTCTTTTCTTTCTTTCTTTCTTTTTTTTTTTAGCAGTCTGGCTGTAAAAGGGATTAAAAATGCTGGGGATTTTTCTAATTACTTGAAAGTGATGGGGGAACTCAGAGTTGGAAAATTTTTAGTTTTAAGTTATAGTTAATAAGCTTAGTAATTATGCATGTAAAAAGCTATTGCTTCAGGAACTGAAGGTATGAGTCACCTTGACTCCAGGAGATCACAAGCAATTCAACTTTTGTGCCCCAGGAGGACTGCAAGCTATCAAGGTGGTATTGAGCCATATGTTCCAGGAAGAGATGTCTGCTGCCCAGGACACAGATAATCACTGTGGGTCAGCAGATGAAAAAATGCTGGGAAAATTGTCAGATTGAAGCTTTTATCTGATTAAACTTTTTCCTGAATTCCAAACCCCTTACCTACTTTCATTCTGAATTCCAAACCCCTTACCTACACTTTTTTTTTTCTCCTTATAAAAAAACGTTGGCTTGAAATGAAATATAAGACAGTGGTCTTTAGGGTACATAACCTGCCACCTTCTCAGATCACTGGCCATCTGAATTAAGTGCCCATAAAGATTCAATCCTTGTCTCTACTTATTGGTTCTGGTAGTGACAGGCAGCACGAATGATGGCTTTTCTGGTTTCAGAAGACCATCTGTGCCTCACTTTGACTCATGAGTCCCTGTTCTGATGAAGGAACCACATGCTAATTTGGCTAGTTCTCCCTTTCTCCAGCCTTCCACTCCCCATCCCTTACCATCTGGCTGATGGGATCACTTTTGTCAGAGAGTAGGGCTGGGACATGGAGGTCTAGGCAGAAATCTCCCTTCCCAGCTGTCCCCCGATACCCTGGGGACTGGCAAACATCAGAGGACTGTTTGACATCAGCCCACTCTTGACCACCAATCAATATCCAAGTACTGCATCTGGGTGGAAACCTACTCTGGCTGCAGGAGTATTTTCCCCTCTCCATGATGACTTTTGCAGCTTTATCTCCCTTTCGCAGACCTGACTTAGGCTCAAGCCTGAGTCATCAGGGTGAGCATGGGAATATCTTTTTTAAATGCAGGTTAATAACATGACAGAAGAATTTCAGTAATGATATTATATTGATCTGGTTAATATAATATATTCCCTATAATGAAATATCATGAGCAAAATTGGATTTTCCAGATTCCATTTTTTTCTGCCACTGAGCAGCAATTTTTCTTGAACTGTATTCATCTATTCCTTCCTACTCTCTCAAGAATATGGGGAAGAAATAAAATAGAGCTAAACATGAACCAACAGGAGTAGAAAATGAAGGAAGTTGCCAGCTTTTCTTATCAACATCTTTTTAAAAAGATTTTTGTTTATTTACTTTTGGAGAGAGGGGAAGGGAAGGAGAGAGGGAGAGAAACATTAATGTGCAAGAGATATATTGATTGGCTCTTGAACATCCCAACCGGGAACCTGGCCTGCAATCCAGACATGCGCAATCCAGGCATGCAGAAATAAAATAAAATAAACATCAAATAGACCTAAGACAGTAATTGTTATAATTTGGTACCATTTAAATTTTACATCTATTTTTTGTTTGCTTGAGCTCATAGGGCTAACTCTATTAAAATGCACTGACCTACACTGTTCCTTCAACATGTTTTCTCTTTCCATTAGTTTTAATGTTTCCAAATATGGAGTCTCAGCAAAAATGATTTTGTTCAACCTCCTTCCCTCACATTAAAAGTCTTGAACACTGCCCTGACCAGTGTGGTGCAGTTGGTTGAGCTGTCGTCTTGCAAAGCAAAAGGTTGCCAGTTCGATTCCGTGTCAGGGCACATGCCTAGGTTGTGTGTTTGTCTCCGGGAAGGGTGCACAGGAGAGGCAACCAATCGATGTTTCTCTCCCTCTCTAAAAATAAATAAATAAATTCTCTTTAAAAGCCTTCAACACTAACATGGTTTCTAACAGCTCAAGGCTGCATTCCCAGGATAATGCCACCTAACTCCCCTTAAAGCACTTGTCTGAGAAAGCTCAAGGCTGCCAAAAGAATTTATTATTTGTTCTATCCCACACCTGACAATAGGACCCTGACTACCATTTCCTAGAGTAGTTACTAAAAAGGGCTTACAAGTTTGAATCTTTCTTCCATCCCTTTGAGATTGACCCACATCTCTATAACTCCAAAGTGTCTTTCTCAAGAACCTGAAAGACAATTTCTTGGAAACATAATCATCGGCAAGGATAGGGCTTCCTCTTTCATTTCAGTCTCTGTGGAAAGATAGAATCCTAGCTTAGATAATTGCCAGCTAAAAGACAGAGTTGGCTTAATTGGCATTTACACTGACCAACTCTTTGTAATTTTTCAATTCCCTGACTCAGCTGAGGCTCCCTTCTTCCCCCTGCTTACTCACTCCCTCATTCTCTCTTTAATATCACCTCTGTATCAGTAGAAGCCGAGTTTGGTTCATCTTGGACTCCCTTCTTTATCACAGTGGTATATTACTAATTAAAATATGTCTTTACCACTTTAACTAGTGTCCAGCTTTGTTTATCTTTGACGAATTCTTTCACCAGTCTTACGGAGTTTCACCCTATTCACATGTGGCTTAGTATTCAGTCTCAGACTCAATAGGACCCCTTTGCATATTTCTGGTTCTTTTTTTCCCATGTAGCTCTTTCTTCTCTGGCATTCTGCTTTGCAGCTCTCTCAGTTTCCTCAAAGTTGATCTCCGCTTCCTCAACTCAACAAAACTGCTGTGTTCTGCTAGGGTTCCCCCACCCTGAGCTGAAGTCTGGAAAGTGACTCTAGGTAGAAATCCAAAGTGTTGTTGAACTCATCTTTTTTCTTTTTTGTTTTTCTTTCAGGGTTCATAGTTCTACAGTGCTCATTGGTCCAGTATCTGAAAACAGTTGTTTCATATATTTTGTCCAGTCTTCTAATTGTTTATCATCAGAAGGCAAGTCCAGTAACATTTATTCCACTTAGGGAAATTTATAATCTCCTTTTTGATTAACTTTATTTATTTTTTTAATTCTTTTTTTAAAAAGAATTTATTTATTTATTTTTAGACAGAAGGGAAGGGAGGGAGAAAGAGAGGGAGAGAAACATCAATGTGTGGTTGCCTCTCACGTGGCCCCCACTGGGGACCTGGCCTGCAACCCAGGCATGTGCCCTGACTGGGAACCGAACTGGTGACCCCTTGGTTCGCAGCCTGAGCTCAGTCCATTGAGCTACACCAGCCAGGGCCTTTTTGATTAACTTTAATTCATCAATTTAATTGCATTGGAGTAAAAAAAAAAAGGGGGGGGAAAACACGTACATCATAAAACTTAAATGGCAAATGACATTTCTAATACATTTAGCAGACAATTAGTGCATAGGATATATGACAACTCTTACAAATCCATAAGAAAAAGGGAAACAACCCAGTAGTAAAATGGGCAGTAATAATAGCAAGCAATTCACAAATGGCTAATAAATGCAAGTGTGGGGGCGGAAGAAACTTTCCTCTCCCCTTAAAGTTTCTTTCAGCTGGCTAGTAATTAAATCAACATGAGACAGGTTAAAATAACTGAATTTAATCACATACTTTCTTACAGGAACCCCACATATATGACAGGTTCAAAGACAGAAAGAGAAAATGAGTCATATATCACATTTGAGCTAAGGATGAGGTAAGGAGCCTTGGGTCTTCAAAAGGGAGAAAAATCATTGAAGGGTGATAAGAAGAGCAAGATGTTCAGTAATTAGTAGTTTGCCCTGCCATATAGATAGATTTTAAAAAGATATTTCTGGGCCTGACTGGTGTGGTTCAGTTGGTTGAGTTTCATCCCACAAAGTGAAAGGTCACTGGTTCGATTCTCGGTCAGGGCACATGCCTGGGTTGCAGGTTCAGTCCCAGGTCAAGGCATGTATGGGAGGCAACAGATCCATGTTGATGTTTCTGTTCTTCTCTTTCTTCCTCCCTTCCCCTCTCTCTAAAAATAAATAAATAAAATCTTTAAAAACAAAAACAAAAAAGTTATTTCTGGTGATAACTCTTATCGTGGGCAAGACCCCAAATTTAAATTCTTTAAGGGAACAGTAACAGTTTCTCCTGAGCCCACAAGGACTTGATTACCTTTAGCTCGAAATAATTCACATGCCAAAGTGGTATATTTTCTTTGGCACATTTTGGGAAGGATTTTTTTTTCCTTTTTTAAAAGATTTTATTTATTTTCAGAGAGGGGAAGGGAGTTACGAGAGGGAGAGAAACATCAATTGGTTGACTCTCACCAGGAACCTGGCCCTCAACCCAGGTATGTGCCCTGACCGGGAATTGAATCAGTGATCTTTCGATCTGTGGGACAATGCCCAACCAACTGCTCCTGTGTGGACCAGGCAGGGCTGGGGAGGGCCTGCTCTGAACCCCTACAAAGAAATATACGACACAAGGAAATGCAAATTAAACTCCAATTAAAGACCATTTATCCTTCTTCTCGCAAAATTGAAGACTGATAATTTAAGAGGCTGGTGAAAATGGAGACAATTGTATTTGAACAACAATAAAAAATGAAATGTTGGTAAGAGGATAGCAAAACAGATACCTCTGTACACTTTGGTTCTAGTGTAAATTGATTAAATCGCCTTGATAGGCAATTTGGAGAAATAGAGAAGCTTCAGTGAATGGGAACCTATGCTGTTGGACTCATGAAAAGCCTCCATTACTGCCACTGTGGCTACTTTATATGCTCACTGTTCCTGCTCTGGGGCGGTCAGTGACAGAGGCTTACTGCTATCAATTGCTGAGTCATTTTCTTGGTTGTGCAATGCTGCTTCTGCAGTGGAGTCTCAGATATGCGTTAACATATTGTGAACTGAATTGTGTCCCCCTGCCCCACAAATTCACATGTTTGAGCCCTAACTCACAGTACCACAGAATGTGACTGTATTTGGAAACAGACCTTTAAAGAGGTGATTAAGTTTACAATGACGTTGTTAGGGTGGACCCTAACCTAATGCTGTAAGAAGAGAAAATTTGGAAACACAAAGAGACCCCAGAGATGTGCACACACAGGAGAGACTGTGCGAGGACCTGCCAAGGAAGCGGCCATCTCCAAGCCAAGTTAAGAGGCCTCAGAAGGAAGCACAACTGCAGACACCTCGATCTTGGACTTCTAGCCCCTAGATGAGAAAATAAATTTGTGGTTTAAGCCACCCAGTCTGTAGCACTTTGTTATGGCACAGCCCTAGCAGACCAACACACATGTGATACAAAGATCTTCATACTTCATGCCTCTTCCTTAGACTTTATTCTCGACTTTTCAGTCTTTCTCATTCAAGGTCTCTAACCAACCAATTCACTCACCACTGTTTACAATTCTGAATATACCTAACCTCAGACCACCTCTGTTTCCATCAAAAGTAGATACTGCACCTGCCCAAGTTCACTGTTTGGGAGGATTTATTTTCACCACTGTCTTTCAGGATCACCACTATGTGAGGAAACTGCAGTCTTTTCTGCTTGTACTCACCTACTAAACTAACTTCCTCTGTTATCTGGGTCATAAAGGCATATATGACAACAGATATAAGCTGAATGAGAGGTGCCAATGTAACAGCAATGAATGACTTGGGGGTCTTGCCACCTGCTCATAAGGCTTATTTGTATCATCTGGCCCTATTTGGGTCTAATCTTGAGAGTACTGTATCCATCTTGTGGCAGATTGCTTCTGGGCCCACCTGACTTTAAGATTTGATGGGTCTTACAAACCAAGCCCATGATGGGGCGTTTCATCAGTGTGGTTGATGTTTTATGGTCAGGCACTCCATCTCTACTATGGCCTAGGGCGGATTGACAAAAGATGAATAATTCTCTGCTGAATCAAATGCAAATATGATAGGGACCACTGTCTTGATATCCTTTAAATATTTAAGAGTATCACTGATCACCACCGTTTCCCATAACAGGTAATGTTGTTTTTAATTGCTTTTGCCTGGTTTAAGAGGATGTTTGAGAGGCTTCTATCTGGCCTTTCTGTTACTATAGCTCTTATTTTACAGGTTATGGGACTGATATGGTAATTCTGTTAACTACCAAACGTGTCAATTTTATTTATGTATTTGAGAATTGGGGTAATTACCACTGGGTGTGTATGTACACACAGTGGATTAATTGTGAACTGATTCTAGGCCAGGACTCCATTTATTACCACCACTCTAACTGGGGACCCTGATGATGTTTTGGGTCTCCTAGTATCAATTTCATTTTAGGCTCTGTGTCCAACAGTCTTCCAATCGCTTGGATAATATTCCCCTGTCCCCTGCGTATGTCTGTCCAAATGGTAGTGGATGCCTTTGTGGAAGGATTGGAGCTATCACTGCCATATATACTTGCCATGGTGTTGCAGGATCTTTCCTCCTGGAGACATGGCCTCTCCCTCGGACATTGGAGTCCAGGTCTGAAGACTGGTTCTGGCCCAGAAACTGGGCAATGAATCATGACTTAGCCTCTTCATCTTCTAACCTTGATTTCTTTTGATTGCTAGATTGACCATCTTTACCTTAGTTAAAAAAAAAAAAAAGAAGGGTGAAGCTGTGGCTGGTGTGGCTCAGTGGACTGAGTGCTGGCCTGTGAACTGAAAGGTTGCTTGTTCCATTCCTAGTCAGGGCACATGCCTGGGTTATGGGCCAGGTCCCCAGTTGGGGACGTGCAAGAGGCAACCAATCGATGTATCTCTCACACATGGATGTTTCCCTCCCTATTTTTCTCCTTCCGTTCCCCTCTTAATAAAAATAAATAAATGAAATGTTTAAAAAGAAAAGGGTGGAGATCTGGGGAGCATATCACAATGTATTAACATACAATTCCTATGGTTTTTTTAAGTATATTTTATTGATTATGCTATTACAGTTGTCCCATTTTTCCCCACTTATGCCCCTCTGCCCTGCACCCCGCTCCCATCAACATTCCCTGCCTTGGATTGTTCATACCATGGATTATACATATAAGTTCTTTGGCTTCTCCATTTCTATACTATTCTTAATCCCCCCCTGTCTATTTTGTACTTACCAATTGTGTTTCTTATTCTCTGTGCCTTTTCCCTCATTCAGCCCCTTCCCTTCCCTGCTGATAGCCCTCCATGTGATCTCCATTTCTTTGAGTCTGTTCCTGCTCTAGTTGTTTGCTTTTGCTTTTATTTTCTTTGGTTCAGTTGTTGATAGTTGTGAGTTTGTTGTCATTTTACTGTTCATGGTTTTTTAAAAAATATATTTTATTGATTTTGCTATTACGGTTGTCCCATTTTTTCTGCCTTTTATTCCCCTCTGCCCTGTGCCACCCCTCCTACTATCATTCCCCCACCTTAGTTGACGTTCATGGTTCATACATACAAGTTCTTTGGCTTCTCCATTTCCTATACTATTCTTAACCTCCCCTGTCTATTTTGTACCTACCAATTATGCTTCTTATTCCCTGTACCTTTTCTCCCATTCTCTCCCCTCCCCTTCCACGCTGATAATCCTTCATGTGATCTCTATTTCTGTGATTCCGTTCCTGCTCTAGTTGTTTGCTTAGTTTGTTTTTGTTTTTTTGAGGTTTGGTTGTTGATAGTTGTGAGTTTGTTGTCATTTTACTGTTCATATTTTTGATCTTCTTTTTCTTAGATAAGTCCCTTTAACATTTCATATAATAAGGGCCTGGTAATGATGAACCAAGCATTTGAGAGGTGGGCTATCTCTTCATTACTTAGTTGTATTTTTCTGGAGCTTTGATCTGTTCTTTCATTTGAGTCATATTTTTTTGTCTCAGTGCACCTGTTAGTGAGTAAGGTGTGGGGCCTTAGGTATTTGCCAGGGTGGGGTAACCCACGTTGTTGTGTTGTGGAGCTATATGTGAGGGAGGGGTCTGAGAGGGAACAGGGCTGCTTGCTCAGCTCTCCCAGGCTTTCAGTCACTTCCCCTGCTCCTCACAAGCAAATTGGCTCTCTGGTGCCAATTCCCAGGTGTGTGGGCTTGTATATGTTCTAGGATCCTGTGGGTTTCTCCAATGAACTCTCCTGTGAGGCTGGAAGTTTCTCCCACTGCCTCAACCCCCACAGGTTTTTTCAGTCTGAGGTGTTGAGGTTTTATTTCCCTGCCCTGGAACCCTGGGTTGCGTGGTCTGTCTTGCTCCCCAGTTGTTCCTCCTGGTTCATCTGCATGCAAATGTGGGACCACCTGCTCCAACTGCCTCCTCACCCAGTCCACCAGCCGCTGCCTTGCCTGCCCTGGTCCTCCAGCCACTGCCTTGTCACGAGTCCTCTCCACCCCTGCTGCCTGTCTCCACCTCTCTTACCGGTCTGGATGAATGTTTTTTCTTTAAATCCTTGGTTGTTGGACTTCCATACAGTTCAATTTTTTGGCAGTTCTGTTTTTTTTTTATTTTAAATTTGTTGTTGTCTTTCTTTGGTTGTGCAAGGGGGCAAAGTGTATCTACCTATGCCTCCATCTTGGCTGAAAGTCCCATAGTTTTGATCTTCTTTTTTTTAGATAAGTCCCTCTAACATTTCATATAATAAGGCTTGGTGATGATGAACTTCTTTAACTTGACCTTATCTGGGAAGCACTTTATCTGCCCTTCCATTCTAAATGATAGCTTTGCTGGATAGAATCATCTTGGATGTAGGTCCTTGCCTTTCATGACATCAAATACTTCTTTCTAACCCCTTCTTGCCTGCAAGATTTCTTTAGAGAAATTAGTTGATAGTCTTATGGGAGCCCTTTTGTAGGTAACTCTTCTTTTCTCTGGCTGCTTTGAAGATTCTCTCCTTATCTTTAATCTTGGGTAATGTAATTATGATGTGCCTTGGTGTGTGCTTCCTTGGGTTCAACTTCTTTGGGACTCTCTGAGCTTCCTGGAAGTCTCTTTCCTTTGCCAGATTTGGGATGTTTTTCTTCACTTTTTTTTCAAATAAGTTTTCAATTTCTTGTTCTCCATCTTCTCCTGGCACCCATATGATTCAGATGTTGGAATGTTTAAAGTTGCCCCAGAGATTCCTAAGCCTCTCCTCATTTTTTTTGTATTTTCATTCTGTGAATGTTTATTTCTTCCTTCTGTTCCAAATCTTTGATTTGAGTCTTGGTTTCCTTCTCTTCACTGTTGGTTCCCTGTATATTTTTCTTTATTCACTTTTCATAGCCTTCACTTCTTCCTCTATTTTGCGTATGTGCTCAATCATTTCTGTGAGCATTCTGATTATCAGTGTTTTGAATTCTGAAAATGATAGGTTGGTTATCTCCTCATGGCTTAGTTGGGTTTTTTTTTTGGAGTTTTGATCTGTTCTTTCATTTGGGCCATATTTCTTGTCTCAGTTCACCTGTTACATTATAAAGGGCAGAGCCTTGGGTATTTGCCAGAGTGGCACAACCCACTTCGATGCTTTGTGGTGAAGTATGTGGGGGAGGGGTTAGAGAGGGAACAACGCCACATGCTTGGCTCTTTTGGTCACTTCCCTCACTAGCTACTAGCAAACTGGACCCTTCTGGTGCTAATTCCAAGGTGGGTGGTTGCGTGGGTTTATGTACATTCTTGGACCCCATGGGTCTCTACAATAAGCTCTCCTGTGAAGCTGGGAGTTTCTCCAACTGCCATAACCCCCACAGATTTTTACAGCCATAGGTTTTGAGGCTTCAGTTTCCTCTACCGGAACCCTGGGTTGTGTGGGCTGTCTAGCTTCCTGGTTGTTCCTCCTGGCTTATTTGCACGTGAATGTGGGACCACCTGGTCAACCACCTTGCCCTGTACCTGCTCCACCCTGGCTGCCCATTTCTGAGCCCCTCCTACCAGTCTGGATGCATGTTTCTTCTTTAACTCCTTGGTTGTCAGACTCCCATACAGCTCGATTTTTTGGCAGTTTTGATTGTTTTTTGTTTTAAAATTTGTTGTTGTCCTTCTTTTGGTTGTACAAGGAAGCAAAGCATACCTATCTATGTCTCCATCTTGGCTGGAAGTCCTCACTTTCTATTGTTTGAATCATCTACATTGAGAAAGTAGTCATGTGTTTTGTGTAATAAAAAATGCTTAAAAGTATTTTTAAATAAACAAGCAAAAGGAAGAAATTGGAAGTTGCCCATAATCTTTCCAGCAAGAGTTAACCATTATAACTATTTTGGCATATCCTTTTATAATTTCAAATTCAAAATTATATTGTTGTGGATAATTTTACAAAAATGAGACCATCTTCTGTATATTGTTAGTAACTGCTTTTTAAACTTAGCAATGTTATATAAGCATCTTTTTACATTTACATATTCTATAACATCTTCTTTTAAGACTTTAGTTTTTAGAACAGTTTAGATTTACAGGAAAAAAATTGAGCAGATAGTACAGAGAGTTCCTGTGTTCTCCTGCCCCCCCCCCCGCCCATTAGTTTCCTTTGTTAGTAACACCTTGTATTCATGTAGTACATTTAATGTTACAATTGATGAACTAATATTGATGCATTATTATTAGCTAAAGTCCAGAGTTTACATTAAGGTCACTCTGTGTGTACAGTTCTATGGAGTTTGACAAATGCATAATGTCATGTATTCACTGTTACAGTCTCATAAAGAATAGTTTTATCACCCTAAAAGTGCTCTGCACTTCACCTATTTGTCCCTCTTCCCCAACCACTGGCAACTACTTATGATGTCTATAATTTTGCCTTTTATAACGTTCTTTTTAATGGCTGCATATCATTGTGTCATGTAGCTGGATAAATCCACTGATGCTGTTACAGGACTTAAAGAAAAGACTAGAGCCCTGAACATTGTGGTTCAGTTGGTTGGGTGTTGTCTCACAAAGTGAAAGAATGTCAGTTAGAGTCCCGGTTTGGGCACATGCTTGGGTTGCAGTTTGGAGGTAGCCAATCAATCAATCCATCCATCAATCAGTCAATGTTTCTCTCCCTCTCTTTTCCCCTCCTGCCCTCTCTCTATAAAATAAACAAACAAGAAAGACTAGAATGGTAGCAATAAACCTTAGATTTACACTAGGAGCAGACCAAACTTTGCTGACCTGGCATGGATTTTCTTGCCTATGCGTTCACACTTAACTCTGTATTTCAGTGTTTCATTATCTTTGGGCAAAGGAACGTTTTAGATCTTCCACACTACCTTGGAAACCAGAAGAAAACATCTGGCATTCACTCCAATGGAAGAATCAAAGCAGTACTGTAAATACCATCTGTCAATTTTTCTTTCCAAAGGAGTCCTTCCAAATTTCCAGGGGTTCTCTTTGCCAACTTCTTGTCATAGCACCAGAAGCAAATGAAATCATTAAGGTTTTAATGATATTCTGAGTTAGGAGGCTGGGCTTCCAGGGCTCCCTGCTGCACGGATGCACATCCCCATAGGCTACTTCTACTCTGCTTCCATAGGCGCCAGTCCCCACCTCCTCAAGCAGGGCAGCCATGTATGGATGTGCACTTTGTGCTGTGCATGAAAGTGCCAGGCTGAGGGGTCTAGAGAGGGCCGAAATCCTGCTGCACTCAATTTGCCAAACTGTATACCCTGGCATTGCATCCAAACACAGAGGGTGCCTTTTCCTATGTTGTACAAAGGCACAGTTTAGTGTAGTGGCTGGCCTCGTCCTGGAGCTCACTGAGATTATTTAATTCCATTGTAATTGTCTGTTTATGTATTTGTCTTCATCCTAAGGTTCTTGATTACTAAGGTCTTATTTAATGTTTGTTTCCATTGCAGCACAAGGTGTATAGCAGACCTCAGTACATTAACTCAACAAATTACTAGGGACAGGGCTCTTCCAGCTCAGTGCCAGGACAGTCTACCCATACCATTAAAAAAATAAAATTATTTTTTACTATTTTTTAAAAGATTATATTTATTTTTAGAGAGAGGGAAAGGGAAGGAGAAAGAGAGGGAGAGAAACATCAATGTGTGGTTGCCTCTTGCGCGCTCCCTACTGGGGGCCTAGTCTGCAAGCCAGGTATGTGCCCTAGACCAGGCCAGCAACCCTTTTGGTTCACAGGCCCACACTCAATCCACTGAGCTACTATTTACTATTGACTAATTGGCTTTTACTCTTACAGGATGACTCTTACCTAGTTTCCTGCTGTGCTTTTTTACTAAGCTTTCTTTTCTTTGCTTTGCTTTTCTTTTTTTAAAAGTAGGTTTTCCCGTTTTACTTTTTTCTTTATTTAAAAAAAAATTGCCACCTTAACCATTCTTTATCGATTTTTTAAAAAAAGACTTTATTTATTTATTTTCAGAGAAAGGAGAAGGGAGAGAGAAAGAGCAGTGTATGGTTGCCTCTCACATGGCCCTCATTGGGGACCCGGCCCACAACCCAGGCATGTGCCCCGACTGGGAATCGAACCGGGACCCTCTGGTTCCCAGCCTGCGCTCAATCCACTGAGCTATACCAGCCGGGCTCTTTATTGATTTTTTTAAGAGAGAGAAAGAGACATGGCCATAAACAATGGAGTGGGGAATGACTGTGGAAGTGGGAGCAGGAGGGATGGAAAGGGGTGAAGGGAGGAAAATTGGGACAACTGTAATAGCATAAACACTAAATAAATAAATAAAAAATTTAAAAAATGAGAGAGACAGAGAGAGAAACATCGATTTGTTGTTCCGCTTACACATTCATTGGTTGATTCTTACATGTGCCCCTAACCAGGGATTGAACCCATAACCTTGGCATGTTGGGATGATGCTCTAACCAACTGAGCTACCCAGCCAGTACCTCTCTTGTTTTTCATACTGGTTCTCCATCTCCCTCATCGATTCCATGAACAACCCAATAACATATTTGTTCTCACACCCATTCTCTCTTCATTTTTCTGAAAACTACTACTATTTCCCAGCTCCTTTGCCAACTGGATACTAGCTAGATTCAGTCAATGGGAGGCATGGGCAGGAGATCGAAAGGTGGGAGAGAGGGAATTCAGAGTAGTTCTTCCTCTTTTTTATGACTGTGGAGGTATTTTCCAGCACCGGCTGCCATCTTCTACATTGTTTATACTTCCCCTCCTTTCTTGGTCCCAAGTCTTGCTCTTTCCAGAGTAAAAATTGATAGTTTAGTGTGTATTCTTTTATGCATATATATATATATATATATATACATCTATCTATGTAGTTGTTTTCTTTCTATAAAAATGAACACAATAGGCATTATTCTGCAACTTGCTTTTTTACTTCACAATATATTGTGATAGTCGCTGCCAAATTGCTCTACAAAAAGGTTTCACCAATTTATACTGCCATCAACAGGGCCATTTTGTGAGGTGAAAAATGGGGTCTTGTTTCATTTTTAAAAATTATCAGTGATATTGAACATTTTTTTTACCAGCTATTTTGTTCACTAGCTATTTGTGTTTCTTCTTTAGTGAACTGCCTCTTGAAAAAGTTACATCTTTATTTTTCTATTAAATCACTCAGTTTTTCTTATGATTTGTAGGGGCTCTTTTTGGGGAAATTAACCCTTTTCTGATATATAGGTCACACGTAGTTTTTTCCAGGTTATCTTTTCACTTTGTGCATGGGTTCTTTTGCCACCATCAAATCTGCCAAACAAACAAACAAAAAATCTGAGGGGAGGAGACTGTGGGGAGAAGGGTTTTCAGGAAGTACTCTAAAGGACACACAGACAAAACCAAGGGGAAGGGTGGAAGCAAGGGAGGGAGGTGAGTTTGGATTGGGTTGGGGGGAGGGGAGGGGAGAAAATGCAGACAACTGTAATTGAAGAACAATAAAGTAATTTAAAAAAATCTGTCAACCATTTCCTTTATGGTTTCTAAATTTGGTGTCATGATTAGAAAGTTTTTCCCACCCATGACTCAAAAAAAATTCTATATTTTCTTCTAACATTTTACTCTTTTTAAAATTTGTTGGAGGTAATACTGGTTAACAAAATTATACAGGTTTCCATTGCTCAATTCTACCACACACCATCTGTTTTTTCCTAACATTTTAGAGTTGTTGTTGCATTTATATTTTCATGCTTTTGGAATTTGAAATCATCTTTATGGTCATTGGGACAATTGTATCTTCTTGTGATGGTTGTCACATAGACCTTAGAATCAGAAGGAACCTCAGAGGTGACCCAGAGACCTGAGTCCTTAATAGTAACCTTGAGCTTATGAGGACGGATAAAGGGTTTCAACCTGACCTCCAAGGTTCTCAGGATTCATCCTGACTTTTCTCTTGGATTTCCCAGGAGAAAAGATGTCAATGACTTTATTTACAGCCTTAGAACTGTTAAATCAAAGTCAAGCCTCTTCCCTCTTGGTCTCTCCAATCTTGTCTTCCTCTGTTCTCCTACACATACCCTTTGCTCTACTTAACGATTCTTAATTTTCCTAGAACTTTCCTCCATACATGCCTTTGCTCAAACTGCTTTGGGCACCCTCCATTTGTTTTTTAAGGCCTAAATTAAATGCTTCCATTCTCCATGAAATCTTCCTTGATTTCTCAAGTCCACCTAACAGCTCTATCCCCTTTACTCCTCACGCATGGAATGTGTTACGTAGGAAACTCAGATGATTATCTGCCAGATACCATCATTATCTGTATAATTAAACTGTCCAATTCCCTCACTTGACCTCCTTCAGAGCATGTTGGTAGACCCATGGTGCCCAACACATGGTTGAACTTAGTCAATACTGGATGGCTAAATGAATGAAAGATTGTAGAGCTGGTTATATGTCTTTCCTGCCTCTGCTCTTAGACTCCACAAAAGTCTAATAGTGTATGAAGGAGGGAGAAAGAGTACAAAAAAGAGGGAGGATTGTCAGCTGGTGCTCCGTGGCCTGAAATGCTATTTCTGGACCAACGTCAGTTGCACTGAGATGGGCCACTGAGACACAGGCAGGGGTAGTAGAGGACTGGCATCCTGTTCGGCCTTTTCTGGCCACATGATGAGTTACTACTGGGATTTTTACCTGGGAACTGAAAAGTATGAGTCACTCCTAGGAAGGTGAAGAAGCATTTGTTTTTCTAGGTAATGTCCCCAAATCCTTCCCATTTCTCCCCCCCCCCCACTTTTTCCTCCCATTTTTTTTTAATGAAAACAAAATTTTTTTAGATTTATTTATTTATTTTTTTAGAGAGAAGAGAAGGGAGGGAGAAAGCAATGTATGGTTGCCTCTCACATGGCCCCCACTGGGGACCTGGCCCACAACCCAGGCATGTGCCCCGACTGGGAATCGAACCAGGACCCTTTGGTTCCCAGTCTGCACTCAATCCACTGAGCTACACCAGCTGGGCTTCCTCCCATTTTTAAAGGATGGGTTGCCTCCATGGTGGCTGGGTCGCACATAGCAGGCTGGCCCAGGAGTAGATGGTGAGTAACATGGTCCACACTTACAACAAAAAGGCAAAAAAAAAGAAATATTATTGGATCAAGAGACTTAGGCTGATGGGGAATCTCAGGAAGTTCCTGTCTGATGGGGGAGTTCCTGTCTCTGGACTCAGCGAGTTAGGACTTTGAAGAGGAGGCACAGGCCCAGCCATCCAAAGGTTTTTCCTTCCTGACCCTCCATGGCACCACAGTCTTCTGACCCCTTTTCTGCTTCTCTGGCCACTACTTTTCTATCTCTTCCTCTGCTTCCTCTTTCCATGCCCTTTCTGTCAGTGTTCCAAAGGGTCCTATCCTCATAAGTCTTAATTAATCTAAATTTCCATTCTAGCCAAACTTGCAGGAATTTGGCTCAGGTCAGGTCACAAATCTTAAAGTCATCCTGAGTCCTCTCATTTCCTCCACCATGCAACTAATTTTTGAGCAAATTCTTATGGTCTACCTTCAAATGTACCAAGAACCTAACCATTTCAAATCATTTCCAGCCTGGATTACTGCCATAACCACTACGGGCTTTCATTCTTGCCCTTCTTGCTCAGTATAGTAGCTACAGTGATCCTGCTAAAAAGTTAGATCATTTTCCTTAGATCAGTGTTCTCTGCTCAACACTTGCCAGCGGCTTTCATCTCACTTAGAGTTAAGGCCGAAGTCCTTAAAATGATCTACAAGACACTATGTGATATAGCCTCCTGTTACCTCTCTGACTTTATCTTCTATTATTCTCCTCTTTACTCACTCCATTCCAGTCATGAGTACTGGGCTGCTTACTCTTCCTAGACTATAGAAGGTAAGCTTCCAGCTCAGGGCCTTTATACTTACTGTTTCCTTGCCTTGGCCTGGCATTTTCTTCTTTTATAGCAACATGACTACTCATTTCCTCACTTCCTTAAGGTCTTTACTCAGATGTCACTTTTCCCTGGCCATCCTTTATAAATTTCAACCATGGATACTTACTTTTTTTCTCCAGAGGTCGAGAAAGTGAGCTAGCTGGGCTGCGTGGACTCAGAAAATGAGTTACAGAGGCAGAAGAAGGGCCCTTGGAACTCAGGAGAGAGGAAGCAAAAGTACAGGTACTGGCCTGAGGGAAGGAAGGGGTGAAGAAGGCATGGGGTGAGAGAGAGAGTTAGATCAACCATGGATACTTTCTATTGTCTTTCTTGTGCTTTATTACTTTTCTTAACATGTATCACAATCATTATTATTAGTTATTTCCTCTAGAATAAGTTCTATGACAGGAGTGTCAAACTCATTTTCACTGGGGGCCACATCGGCCTTGCGGTTGCCTTCAAAGGGCCAAATATCATTTTTGGACTGTATAAATGTAACTACTCCTTAACTTTAAGGAGCTGAAATCTATGATATCTATGAGAAATCCAGAATCTATGAGAACAGGGATTTTTTTTTTAATAATTACTTTATTATTGTTCAATTACAGTTGTCTGCATACTCTCCCCTCCCCTCCCCCTCCAATCCCACCTCCCTTCCCTGCCTCCCTCCTCCCCCTTGGCTCTGACCGTGAGTCCTCCATAGTGGCTCCTGAAAACCCTTCTCCCCATTGTCCCCTCCCCCCTCCCCCGTGTCAGACTGTTCTTAATTTCAATGTCTCTGGTTAGAACAGGGATTTTTTTTAATGGGGGATGTCTCTTTTATATACTGCTGCATCCCCAGTGGATATTCATTCATGGAGTAGCAATACACTACATATGTGTACTCTTTACCTCTTTCCTGATCTCTAAGCTCATATTCCCTCCTGAACATCTCTCCAGAAAATCTGCCCTCATCTTAATCTCAGTTTGGCCAGCTGAACTCATTATTATCTCCCTTAAGGCTTTAATAAACCTTAGGTAGGTCTTTCTTGTTTCTGTTAGTAAGAGACCCCCAAAACTTGGTTCT
The DNA here is from genome assembly GCA_004026765.1 of Micronycteris hirsuta. NCBI lineage: Eukaryota > Metazoa > Chordata > Mammalia > Chiroptera > Phyllostomidae > Micronycteris > Micronycteris hirsuta. The sequence continues at coordinate 27,638 of PVJI01012418.1, read as the reverse complement.
TTCTTCACGATTTCTCCTTCCATATAGCAGGTCTCCTAATCTTGTTGAGTCAATCTCCTAAATCTTGCTCCAGTTCATCCTCCAGTCTCCATGTCACTATTTCTGCTTTAGTTCAGGTATGAGTTCTTTTACTCAATGTAGAAGAGTAGCATGTAGTCTCCAATCCATTTTATTCGCTGCTACCTTTTTAATTCTCCTGATGAAGAGCTTTGCTTAGCTCACTGCTCTCTCCACAAATCTGTGGCTGTCCATTATCTGTTGAATTTCATAGGCAAATAATCCAGAATTGATAATTTGTTATTTTTTGCTCACTTTAACACTCCCTTTCTGGAACTGTCTCATTGTGAGTTAAAATTGCTGCACCTTTCAAAGTATACATATTAACTCCTTTGGAGATCTGGAGGGAAAACAGGACTGGAGAATTAGACACAAGAACGTACACTCTTTACCTACCCAGAAAATGTATATGTAAATTTTCCTAATCCCTTAGCCAAAAGTCAATTTTTCCAGATCAACTGGAAAAAAAGGTCAGCCTCTGACTTTTCCTGGAGTTATATGTTTATGCTTCTATTTCCCCTACCATTTAGGAACTTTTGGGAACCAAGATTCATCTCATTCAGTTATGAATTCTCCATTCTGATTCCAGAAGACATCCAATAAAGGCCGAAGGCAATAAAAGTTTGGGATCCGATTACCTGGTTTAAACTGGGTGAATGTCAGAACTGGAGGATTTAGAGGTCACCTTTCAACCCATTCATTTATAAATGGTGAAATTAAGGCCATTACCAGAAATTCTAGTATTTGTACCAGGTCACTGACTGGGGACCACAAGCCAGACATCTGATTCCCAAGTAGGTCTCGCTGCTTCCCTTCGTGTTTCAAGCATCTCGGTTTCCGCCAGGTATTTACTGCACCCATCCCAGTAGCGTATTAGTCCCCTAAATGTGAACTCATTTTCCCGAATCTTATCTGACTTCCACCCCTTCAACTCTGGTCCCTAAATTTCAACGCTTCTCCCTAAATCCTCTTGTCCAGCTCCTAAGTCTTACCCTCTCATTGACCCCGTCTTTCCTTTCCTCCCTTCGGTCCGTTCCTATTGCAATGCTCCAGGTAGCCGAAGTTTAGTACTAGAACAGACATTAGTTACGTCACCATCGGCCCCTCCCATTGGCCCAGGGGGCGTGGAGTGCAGCGGCATGACATCAGACGCCCAAAAGGGCGGGGCGGTAAGGGAAAGGAGGAGGGAAGTAGGACTTCAACATGGCGGTTGTGGTACTGGTTGTGGCTTCGGTGACGGCCTGGCCCGGGGCGGGTACAGTTGAAGGTGGTGGCGTTTGCTCTCCGTAGGGGCCCTCAAAAGCTCAGCAAGGACCGAGCCTGGGAGGTCGGCCGGCGCCAGCACCTCTCGGGTTTTGGGACAGGGGCTGTAGTGGCGTTCAGGTAAGGGGGGCCTCCTTTTGGGGAAGGGGGCAGAGGGGCGGAGTTGGGGGTAGGGCGCCGGTACCGGGGAGACGGATGGGGGAGGGAAGCCGGGAAAGAGGCTAGAGGCCCAGCTGGAAGAAAGGAGTTGCAGGTGAGGGAGTGGGAAGGAGTGGGAGGGAGAAGGGATCAGAGATCCGGACTTGGACTTGGGGCGGATTCAGGGAGATGGGTCGGAGTGAGTTGAAAGGGGAGGAGGGCCGATGGGTTGTGGGAAAATGAGTTTGGATTAAGGGAACTAACAAACTACTGGAAGATCAGCGCTGTAGACATCTATCTTGGTGGGGTGAGAGCTCGGTAGGAATTACAGGGTTCCGGGGAGGTGGATCCAGGTTTTAGTAAAGAAGGTAAGGAATTGAGGGTGAGCTGGGGACTTGAGGTGCAAATTTAGTTTTTCCTGAGGTTATGAGATTTGGGAGAAACGGAGGAGAACGTACCCGGGGGTGGGTGATCTTTGGGGATATCTTTGACATTGTCAGGTCTTCTCCAGGTATGTTTATCTTGCCACTTCTGTGCAGTCCACCTCTGAAACAGCCCCAGATCTTTCTTATGGAACATCAAGTTACAGTTTATTTGATTTATATCAGTGATCTCGGGTATTAGCGTTGTTGCCACATGTACTGGTTTCCAGAGTAGCCTCTTAAAAGTATGGCTGAGCATAAAAATAGATTTTATATTATACTGAAACTTTTGAGAGTTTTTAGACACCATGGAGTATTGCAAACCAGATTTGGTAATTTAGTTTACTATTAAATATATTGTGTTCTAACTGCACTTACTAGAGCTTTCTCTTTCCTCAATTGTGTGTTAGTATTTGAGAATTTGGATATATATGATAGAAATTTTTAAAAATTTTGTCAGATTTGATGGTGGAAAAAACAGGACCACTTAGTTGTTACTGATAGCTAGCCCTTTCTAGTTAATGTCTCAAACAAGTTAAACTGAGGGTTTCTGTATTATTTTGTAGCAAAGACTGAAATGTCCAAAGTTTAAAGTATTACATTGTGCACATTGACTTATCTTTTTGCACTAACTCATTTTTTATTCATTTTTAAGTGGGATTTCATAAATTAAATTTTTGTTTCTAATCTGTCCTATTTTTATTTGTATTTATTTTTTCTGTGATTTATTTGACACTTATTGAATACCTATTGTGTGTTGCATTAATGAGTCATTATAATTATGGAAATGGGAATATTAATGTTTTTTTAGTAATCATTTCTATCACTGCATAGCAAATAACTTGCTAGGCCTCATTGGAAGATAAAGTGTTATTTTAGAAATGAAGACAGAGGAAGAAAAGTAGAGTTTGTGAATATAAAACCTTCCAGAATTTTTCTTTTGTATTTGACTCATGACCTCATCATGGTACATTTTATGTATATCTAAAAGATTTTATGTTTCATTTTAATTTTTTTAAAGATTTTATTTATTTTTATTTTTATTTTTATTTTTTATTTTTTTAAAGATTTTATTTATTTATTTTTAGAGAGAGGAGAAGGGAGGGAGACAGAGAGGGAGAGAAAGAGCAATGTATGGTTGCCTCTCACATGGCCCTCATAGGGGACCCGGCCTGCAACCCAGGCATATGCCCTGACTGGGAATCGAACCGGGATCATCTGGCTCCCAGCCCGCGCTCAATCCACCGAGCCACACCAGCCAGGGCTTTTAAAGATTTTATTTATTTTTAGAGAGAGGGGGAGAGAAGGAGAGAGAGGGAGAGAAACAGCAATGTGTGGTTGCCTCTTGTGTGCCCCCTACTGGGGGTCTGGCCCGAAACCCAAGCATGTGCCCTGACTGGGAATCAAACCTGCGACCCTTTGGCTCACAGCCTGCCCTCAATCCACTGAGCTACACCAGCCAGGGCTTGTTTCGTTTTGATTTTGAAGAAGACAGTAATAGTATTCTGATAAAATAATATTAGGTCTGTAGACAGTTCTCATCAATGGTTGCTAGTTCACGTTTCTTGAACTGGCAAATTCACTTTATCTTGCGTATTTTTCCTTTTATGTCTTGACTAGAGTAAGGTATTTAAAATGAGATTTCTGAGGTTTATTCGTTGACTAAAATTCAAGTATTTTCAGCATTGTAGATGTATTTTCATTAGCCAAGAATGTAGATACCAGCATTATAAATATTTCCTGTCCTTTAATCATACTGTTGAACGTTTTGAAGGTTTTTTTAGTGTAAACTTTTTTTTCTGCAGACCAACCAAAACACCCCCAAAACGAACCATCAGTTCATCGTTAATCAGGTAATTTTCTTTAGACAGTCTTTCTCAATAAATGCAACAGATAGTATGTAGTACCTTAAGTATTAAACTTTTTCTTAGAATAAAGAAAAACACTTGATCGACTTCCTTCCTTCCTACCCTCCCTCCCTCTCTCCCTCCTTTCACCCTCACTGAGGATATATTTATTGATTTGAGAGAGATAGGTGGGGAGAGAGAGAGAGAGAGAGGGAGAGAGAGAAACATTGATTGGTTGCCTCTTGTGTGTGACTTGACCGGGGCAGGGAATAGAACCCTCTACCAGATGTGTACCCTGACCAGGAATGGAATCTCCAACCTTTTGGTGTCCAGGATGATGCTCCAACCAACTGAGCAGAATCTAATTTCTTACAGGAAAGATTCTTTCAGTTAGAGAAAGAAGGAAGGGATTGCTCTTCTAACCTATAGCCCACATTTTCTTGTAACATTGGAAAATAATTTGAATGTAAGAGTAATGTTTTTCTATGAATTGAGAATTATAATTCAGGCTTAAAAATTTTAGGTGATGTTAGCAAGATTTACAAAGGGAAAGGTGCCAACACTGGGCCTGCGCTAATGAGCCAGGCACTGTGAAGCACTTGACATAATCTCATTTAATCCATACTGTTTGATCATGTGGGCAGTTTGTGATATTTGTCCTTCTAGATGTTGAGGATCAGAGAAGTTGAGTAATTTTTAAACAATATTTTATTTGTTTATTTTTAGAGAGAGGGGAAGGGAAGGAGAGAAGCATCAATGAGTAGTTGCCTCTTGTGCGCCCCCCACTGGCGGCCTGGCCTGCAGCCCAGGCATGTGCCCTGGCTGGGAATCGAACAAGAGACCCTTGGTTCACAGGCTAGCACTCAGTCCACTGAGCCACACCAGCCAGGCTGAAGTTGAGTAATTTACGTATCTAAAGTTACAGCTATAAAATGGTAGTACCTGCCAACTTTAAATGCCCCTACTGCATCTTTTGCACCATTTTGTCCCTCTTGGGTGGTCACAGGGCCATTCTATATAATTCCTATCAAGTAAATTGTGTAAGCACTAATTTTAAAGTCATGTTATTTTAAACTACTTGTTCTCATTGAAATAGTAGTGTTATTGGAATGATAAGTAGTTCATTAAAAAATTTCTTTTTCTAAAGATTTTATTTATTTTTAGAGAGAGGGGAAGGGAGGGTGAGAGGGAGAGAAACGTTGATGTGAGAGAGAAACATTGATTGGTTTTCTCTTACATGTGCTGACTGGGGGCTGAACCCAAAACCCAGGCATGTGCCCTAATCAGGAATTCAACCAGTGACCTTTCACTTTGCTGATGATGCCCAACCAAATGAGCCACACCAGTCAGGGCAGTTCATTAAAATTTTAGTCAGTTAAGATGTCGTCAGTATTTTAGGAGGAAATGAATACCTTAATATTTTGTGCTTAACAAAATAAACTAGAGAAACTGGATAAGTGACTAAAAAATTTTCTTGTTTGTATTGCTGAGTTAGGTTGGACCCAGTTCATTAAGGGCCAAAATTTGTATTTGGCAGTATCGTGTACATATTCCCAGAATTCTGGATTGGTCATTATCAGTTTATTAATGCTTACCAAACACTTACAGTTTTTGAGTCATTGAATTGATTCATGGTAAATGTGAATATTACACTTCCTGAGTCAAGAGCCAGCAAGCGTGTTTTGTTTTTCCATTTCTCTCCAACACTTGATGTTGTCAGACTTTTTTTTTTAATCCTCACCTGATGATATGTTTTATTGATTTTATCCAGAGAAGAAGGCGGTGGGAGAGAAAGAGAAAGAGAAACATCAACGTGAAAGAGAAACATCTCTTGGTTGCCTCCTGGCTAGGGATCGAACCCACAACCTAGATAATTGCCCTGACTGGGAATCCAACCCATATTCTTTTGGTGTACTGAATGACTGCTTAACCAGCTGAGCCACCTCGCCAGGGCAATATTGTTGGACTTTTAAATTTTTTTCTAATCTAGTGGGTTTGAAATGGTATCTCTTGTGTTTTTATTAACATTTCCTGAAGTTGAGCATCTTTTCATATGTTTGTAGGCCATTTGTGCTCCTTCTGTGAAGTTTTGTGCCTATTTTTATTTTGAGTTTTTTCTGATTGATTGAATTCTTTATATATTTTGTATATTAATTATTAGTTAATTCATGGATTCCAAATATCCTCTCAGTTTGTGACCTGTTTTAATTCTCTTCCTAGTCTTTTGAGGGGAAAAGTATAATTTTAATGAATTGAAATTTTTAGTCTCTTTTATTCTTCATGGTTTGTAGCATATGTGGGTGGGCAAAAATAGGTTTATAGTTTGGTTTATGGTTTACAGTTTATGGTTTCCAATCCATGAGCAAGGTATATCCTTCTATTTATTTGTATGTGCTTCATTTCTTTCTTCAATGTCTTTCAATTATTTGATTTAATTTATTCCTAGGTATATCATGTTTTTTGAAGCAATTATACATGGAATTTTCTTAATTTCTCCTTCTGATCATTTGTTATTGGTGTGTAGAAATGTAACAGATATCTGCATATTGATTCTGTATCCTGCAGCGTTACTGAATTTGTTTGTTAGTTGTAATAGTTTTTGGTGGAGTCTTTAGGGTTTTCTGTATATAGTATTATGCCATCTGCAAATAATGAGAGTTTTACTTCATTCTTTCTGATTAGTCTGATTGCTGTGGGTAGGAGTATGATAATTAGCTGTGGGTTTGTCATATATAGCCTTTATTATGTTATGTTCCTTCTAACCCATTTTGTTGAGAATTTTTATCATAAAAGATGTTGGATTTTGTCATGCTTTTTCAGTATCTGTTGATGATCAGATGTTTTTATTATTTATTTTGTTAATGTGATATATATTACAGATATTGATCCATCATGCATCCCTGGGATGAATCCCACTTGGTCTTGTTGTATAATCCTTTTAATGTTGAATCCAATTTGCTAATATTTTATAGAGAATTTTTGCATCTTATGTTTGTGAAGGATATAGGCCTGTAATTTCCTTTTTTTTGTAATGTCTTTGTTTGGCTTTGGTATCAAGGTAATGCTGGCTTTGTATAATGAATTTGGAAGTGTTTATTTCTCTTTAATTTTTGAAATAATTTAAGAATAAGTATTCTTTTATTTTTTCAAAGTGTATTTTATTGATTATGCTATTATGGCTGTTCCAGTCCCCCCCCCCCCGTGTCCCCATCCGCCCAGTACTTCCATTCCCTTCAGCATTCCCCTCCTTAGTTCATGTCTATGGGTCATGCATGTAAGTTCTTTGGTTTTTCCATTTCCTGTACTTTCCTTAACATCCTTGTCTGTTTTGTACTTACCATTTATGCTTCTTAATCCCTGTACCTTTTCCCCCATTCTTCCCCTTCCCCTCCCTACTGAGCACCCTCCAAATGATTTATATATTTATGATTCTGTTCCTGTTCTGGTTGTTTTCTTAGTTTTTGTTTTTTAGATTCAGTTGTTGATAGTTGTGAGTTTGCTGTAATTTTACTGTTCATAGTTTTGACCTTCTTTTTCTTAGATAAGTCCCTTTAACATTTCATATAATAATGGCTTGGTGATGATGAACTCCTTTGTCTGGGAAGCACTTTATCTACCCTTCCATTCTAAGTGATAGTTTTGCTGGATAGTGTAATCTAGGTTGTAGGTCCTTGCCTTTCATGACTTCAAATACTTCTTTCCAGCCCCTTCCTGCCTGCAAGGTTTCTTTTGAGAAATCAGCTGACAGTCTTTTGGGCACTCCTTTGTAGGTAGCTGTCTCCTTTTCTCTTGTTGCTTTTAAGATTCTCTCTTCATCTTTCGTCTTTGGCATTTTAATTATGATGTATCTTGGTGTGGCCCTCTTTAGGTCCAACTTGTTTGGGACTCTGTGCATCCTGGACTTGTATGTCTATTTCCTTCAGCAAATTAGGGAAATTTTCTTTCATTATTTTTTCAAATAAGTTTTCAATTTCTTGCTCTTCCTCATCTCCTTCTGGCATCCCTATGATTTGGATATAGGTACTTTTGGAGAGGTCCCAGAGTCTTTTTATTCTCTCCTTGTTTTTTTTGAATTCATGTTTCTTCATTCTGTACTGGTTGACTGTTTATTTCTTCCTTCTGTTCCAAATCATTGATTTTAACCCCAGCTTCCTTCCATCACTTAGTGTAGCCTTTATTTCCTCCCTTATGCTTTTGCCATACTCACTGAGTTCTCTGAGCATCCTTATCACTAGTGTTTGAAACTCTGCATCTGATAGATTGCCTATCTCTGTTTTGCTTAGTTCTTTCTCTGGGATTTTGTTCTGTTTTTTTTCATTTGGGCCATATTTCTGTCTCCTCAATTTGGCAACCTTCCTGTGTTTGTTTCTGTGTATTTGGTAGAGTTGCTTTGACTTCTTGGCGCAGTACCCCTGTTAATCTGTATGGGGTGGTGCCTTAGGTATTTGCCAAGATGCGGCAACCCACTTCACCAGTTTGTAACTCTATGTGGGGGAGGTGTCAGAGAGGGCACATTGCTGTTGAGGCTTGCTCTGTAGTTGCCCCGTTTCCAGTCACTTCACCCCCTTCCTGTATGTGATTGTCGCCCCTCTAGCTGCTGTCCTGTGGTTGTTCCCAGAGCAGGTGAGTTTTGGTTCGTTCTAGGACCATTTGGGCCCTTTAAATGGACTCTGTTGAAAGACCAGCAGTTTCTTCTGCTACCCCAACCCCCACTGGTGTTTACAGCCAAGAAGTTATGAGGCTTTATTTTCTTGGCAGTGGAACCTTGGACTATGTGGTCTGCCCTGGGGCTGGCATTGCTTGCTCCCAGGGTGTCCCTACCGTTTTTATCCGCCCTAGGGAATGTGGAACCGCCTGTTTGGCTGGCTGCCTTGCCTCCATCATACTGTATCTTCTCTGTCCCAGCTCCCTGTCTCCGCCCCTCCTACCCATCTGAATGAATATGGCTTCTTTAAATCCTTGGTTGTCAGATTTCCATACAGTTCGATTTTCTGGCACTTATGGGTGTTTTTTGTTTTGAAGTTAGTTGTGATCCTTCTTATGGTTGAGCAAGGAGGTGAAGTGTGTCTACCTACACCTCCATCTTGACCAGAAGTCCAGCATTATTTCTTTAAAAAAATTGTTTATTGTATTTTTTCCATTACCATTTAGACCCCATATTCCTCCAGCCCACGAACCCAGCAATCACCACACTGTTGTCCATGTCCATGAGTCCTTAAGTATTACTGTATTTCGCAATGTATAATGCATTCCCATGTATAATGTGCACCCATGTTTTTGTGTGCATTATACACAGGACTATTATACTCATGGTATGTAGTCATAATATCCATGTATAAGGTGCATCCTTTATTCCCTAAAAATTTGGGCAAAAAAGTGCGCATTTATATATGGCACAATACAGTAAATCTTTGAATGGTAGAATTCACCTGTGAAGCCATCATGGTCCTGGACTTTTATTTATTGGGAGATTTTTTTTTAAGATTTTATTTATTTATTTTTAAAGAGAGGGGAAGGGAAGGAGAAAGAGAGGGAGAGAAGCATCAATGTGTGGTTGCCTCTCATGCAACCCCCACTGGGGAACTAGCCTGCAAACCAGACATGTGCCCTGACTGGGAATCGAACCAGCGACCCTTGGTTCGCAGCCCACGCTCCATCTACTGAGCTACACCAGCCAGGCTATTGGGAGATTTTTCGATTATTGCTTCACTTTTATTGCTAGTAAGTAGACTGGGTTTTTTTTTTGTTTGTTTGTTTTTGTTTTTTTTTTAGAGAGGAAGGGAAGGGGAAAGAGGGAGAGAAACATCGATGATGTGCAAGAGAAACATGGATCAGTTGCCTCTCACACATCCCCAACCAGGGACCCATCTCATAACCCAGGCATGTGCATTGACTGGGAATCAAACCAGCAACCTTTTGGTTTGCAAGCTGACACTCAGTCCACTGAGCCACACCAGACGGGATTTAGTTTGTTTTTATGCTTTGTATTTCTTTCTGGCTCATTTTTTGAAGGTTATATACTTCTAGAAATTTATTCATTTCTTCTAGATTGTTGAATTTGTTGGTATATGATTATTTATTCTTTTTTTTTTTTATTTTGTTTTTTTTATTTATTTTTAGACAGAGGGGAAGGGAGGGAGAAAGTAAGAGAGGGAGAAAAATATCAGTGTGCGGTTGCCTTTCATGGGCCCCCTACTGGGAACCTGGCCTGCAACCCAGGCATGTTCCCCAGTTGGGAAACGAACCAGCAACCCTTTGGTTCACAGCCTGCGCTCAATCCACTGAGCCACACCAGCCAGGGCTGTTCCGCGTATTCTTTAATGATTCTTTGTTATATCGTGGTATTGGTTGTAACCTATCTTTCATTTATGATTTATTTATTTGGGCTTTCTTGATGAGTTTGGCTAAAGGTATGTCAATTTTTGTTTATTTTTTTCCTAAAAATTAGGTTTTAGTTTTGATCTTTTTTTACTTTAAAAATTTTCTATTTTATTTATTTCACTCTGATCTTAACTATTTTGTTACTTCTGTTTACTTCGGGCCTTGTTTTTCTTTTTCTAGTTCCTTTAAGTGTTGTGTTAGTTTATTTGGAATTTTTCGTGTTTCTTGAAGTAGGTCTGTATAGCTGTGGATTTCTTTCTTAGAATTGCTTTTCTTTAAAAAAAAAAAGTATTTATTTTTAGAAAGAGGGAGAGAGGGAGAGGGACATAGATGTGTGAGAGAAACATTGATTGGTTGCCTCTTCCATGCCCTCAACTGGTGACCTGGCCTGCAACCCTGGCATGTGCCCTGACTGGGGATCGAACTGGCAACCTTTTAATCTACAGGGCAGTGCTCAGTCCACTGAGCCAACTACCCAGGACTAGAATTGCTTTTGTTGTACCCCATACATTTTTAAAAGTGTTTTCATTTCATTTGTTTTAAGGTAACTTTTGATTTCTTCTTTGATCCATCAGTTATTTAGTAGTATGATGTTTAGTCTTCACTTATTTATATATTTTTTCCAGTTTTCTTCCTGTAGTTGATTTCTAGTTTCATGCCATTGTGGTTGGAAAAGGTGCTTGATTTGATTTCAATCTTTATTTTCTTTCTCATTTAAAAAAAAAATTATTATTCCTTTTGTTTTCTTTTTTTGTTTGTTTTTTCTTCTTGATTTCAATCTTCTTGAATTTATTGAGGCTTGTTTATGGCCTAATGTGTGATATATCCTGGATCTATCCGTGTGCACTTGAAAAAAATGTATATTCTGTAGTTTTTGGATGTAATTTCCATAAATGTTTATTAAGTTAATCTGCTTTCGTATGATGTTTAAGGCCATTATTTCCTTACTAATTTTCTGTTTTGACCTATCCATTGATGTCAATGGGGTATTAAAATCCCCTACTATTGTATTGCTGTGTATTTCTCCATTTATGTTCATTAATAATTTTTTAATATATTTAGGTGCCTTCTTTGTTGGTTGTGTAGATATTTATGATTGTTACATTTTTTCTTTGACTTCTTTATAATTATGTAATACTTTGTCTTTTTTACAATTGTTTTAAAGTCTATATTGTCTGATAGTGAGTATTGTTACCTCTGTGTTCTTTTCCTTTCTATTTGCATGGAATATCTTTTTTCATCCCTTCACTTTCAGTCTGTATGTGTCTAGAGGTGTCTTTCAGTTTGAAGTGTGCATCTCTTGTAAGCATATGGATGAGTCATGTTTCTATATCTGTTCAGCTACACTATTTCTTTTTATTGGAACATTTACTCCATTTACATTTAAATTAAGTATTGATATGTATGTACTTACTGACATTTTGTTATTTGTTTTTCATGGTTTTTATAGTTCTTCTCTATTCCTATCTTCTCTTGATCTTTTCCCTTGTGGTTTGTTGGTTTTCTTTAGTGTTTTGTTTGGTTTTCTTGGTCTTTATTCTTTGTATATCTTTTATGGGTTTTTGGTGATATTCATGTATATTATTCTATATTTATAGCAGTCTATTTCAAGCTAATAGGCATTAAATTTGAATATATCTATAAGGACTACATTTTTATTTGCTCTTTCACTCTTTATGTTATTAATGTCGTTTTAGATCTTTTTATGTTGTATATTTCCTAACTACTAATTGTAGTTTGAGTTGAGTTCAATACTTTTTTAAAAAAGATTTTATTTATTTATTTATTTATTTTTAGAGAGGGGAAGGGAAGGAGAAAGAGAGGGAGAGAAACAGCAATGTATGGTTGCCTCTCACATGGCCCTCACTGGGGACCCGGCCCGCAACCCAGGCATGTGCCCTGACTAGGAATCGAACCGGGAACCCCCTGGTTCCCAGCCCGCGCTCAGTCCACAGAGTTACACCAGCCAGGGCGAGTTCAATACTTTTTACTTTTGACCTTTGTGGTAACTTTTAAAATAGCTGATATGCTATATTTATTTATTTATTAATTTACTATTATTTTTAAAATAATTTTTAAATTAATTTTTTGCTATATTTATTAAGTATTTGGCTTTACTTGTGAGATTTGTTTTTTCCTTATACTTTCTTATTTCTGGTATGGCCTTTCCTTTTCTGCTTAAAGACCCTTGAACATTTTCTCAAAAGCCTGGTTTAATGGTGATGAACTCCTTTATTTTTTGTTTGTTCAGGAGACTCTTTATCTGTCCTTCAAATCTGAATGATAACCTTGCCAGGTAAATTATTTAGGTTGTAGGTTCCTTTCTTTCAGTATTTTAAAGATGTTCTGCCATTCCCTTCTGGCCTATAAAATTGTTGCCGAGAAATCAGCTGATAGCCTTATGGGGTTTCCTTTGTATGTAACTTTTTTTTTTTTTAAAGATTTTATTTATTTATTTTTAGACAGAAGGGAAGGGAGAGAGAAAGAGAGGGAGAGAAACATCAATGTATGGTTGCCTCTCACGTGGCCCCCGCTGGGGACCTGGCCTGCAATCCAGGCATGTGCCCAGATTGGGAATTGAACCGGTGACCCTTTGGTTCGCAGCCCGCGCTCAATCCACTGAGCTACACCAGCCAGGGCTGTATGTAACTTCTTTTCCTCTTGCTTTCTTCAAGATTGTCTCTTTAACTTTTGCCATTTTAATTAAAATATGTCTTAGTGTATGTCCCTTTGGGTTCATCTTGTTTGGAACTCTTCAGTGATTCCTGGACCTGGATATCTTTTTGCAGGTTAAGAAAATTTTCAGTCATTTTCTTTTTTATCCTCAACCAAGGACATGTCCATTGATTCTAGGAGAAGGGAAGGTGAAAGAGAGGGAGAGAAACATTGATGTAAGAGAGAAGTATCGATGAGTTGCCTCTTACATAAGCCCCGACCAAGAATGGAACCCACAACCCAGGCATGTGCCCTGACTGGGAATTGAACCTATGACCTTTCTGTCTACAGGATGACACTCTACCATCTGAACCACACCAACCTGGGCTCAGTCATTATTTCTTCAGATAGAGTTTCTGTTCCTTTCTCTTTCTCCTTCTGGGATCCCTATAATGGAAATGTTTGAAGGGTTGATGTTATCCCAGAGGTTCTGTAGACTATCATTGTTTTTAAAATTCTCTTTTTCTTTTTACCATTTTGATTGGTTGCTATGCACTTTGTCTTTCAGTTCACTGGTTCATTGTTCTGTATTAGCTAATCTGTTGTTGATTACTTCTAATGTATTTTTCATTTAAGTTACTGTGTTCTTCAGGTCTGCTTTGTTCTTTATTACACTTTCTAAATCTTTGTTGAAGTTCTCCCTAAGTTCCTCTGTTCCACCCTTAGTCATCATCCTTATGATCATTTTTGAATTCTTTTTTTTTAAATATTTTTAAAATTTTTAGAGTGGGGAAGGGAAGGAGGAAGAGAGGGAGAGAAACATCTATGTGTGGTTGCCTCTCATGTGCCCCTTACTGGGGACCCAACCTGGCCTGCGACCCAGGCATATGCCCTGACTGGGAATTGAACCAGCGACCCTTTGGTTTGCAGGCTAGTGCTCAGTCCACTGAGCTATACCAGCCAGGGCATCTCTTTGAATTCTTTATGAGGCATATTTCTAACCCCCATTTTCTTTTCTTTCTTTTTTTTTTTTTAAGAGTTTATTTATTTATTTTAGAGGGTAAGGAAGGGAGAAAGAGGGAGAGAAACATCAATGTGTGGTTGCCTCTTGTGCACCCCCCACTGGGAACCTGACCTGGCCAGAAACCCAGGCATGTGCCTTGACCCAGAATCGAACCAACAACCCTTTGGTTCTCAGGCTGGCGCTCAGTCCACTGAACCACACCAGCCAGGGCTATTTTCTTAATTTGTTTTTTCCCTCTGGGGATTTTTCTTGTTCTCTTATTTATGAGATATTTTGTATTTTCATTTTGTTGGACTTTCTATGCTATTTATATGGATTTGACAAAATAGCTATCGCTCCCAGTGTTGAAACAGCAACCTTTTGCAGAATTGGCCTGTGTGTAGCTTATGTGTGCCAGGTGTTTTGACAGGCTGTTAGGAGCCAAGTGGGTGCCTAAGGTGTCTGGGGCACTGGTCTATCAATCCAGAGGTTCTCTGGGTGGGGAGTCCAGGTGTGTGTAGTAATACCCTATTGATCTTGCTTGTTCCCTTTATAGGGGCCGAAATAGGCTCAGGCAATGTGTCCAGGAACACACTATAGTGACCTTGCAAGTTGGCCACAGCACCTGGATACAGCCCACACCTACCCTATGGAGGTGTGGTGGGGCATAAACAATGTACTCATCTGCACCACTGACCCAGGAGAATTCTGATAGTGCCCGGCAAGCTCCCATGGCTTCCCAACCAACTCTATGCAGTTTCTTTGTCTTGTTTGTTATATAGGAAGTGGTCTTGTATAGAAGTGACCTCTGTGTGTAGGCTTTCTGTGCTGGCTAGTTTAGGCACAGGTGGCAAACACAAGGCCTGCAGACCAAATTCAGCCTTCCACCTTGTTTTATCCAGCCAGGCACCTTGTTTCTACCCGGTGGCAGCACCAAGCTCTCGCTTAACTGTTAAGGAGTAATTACATTTATACAGTCCTAAAATTACATTCGGCCCTTTGAAGGCAACCAGGAGGCTGATGTGGACCCCGGTGAAAATGAGTTTGACACCCCTGGTTTAGGGAAACTGATTGGAGCCAGTCAGGTGCTTAGAGTGCTTAGAGCACTGGCTTGCTCTGGATCTCCTGGAAAGGAAGTGTGTGGTGATGCCCTGTTGTTCCTGCTTTCTTCTTTTGTTCTGTAATGTAGCTGGGAACGCTGGGAACATGCCATGATCTTGCAGGTAGGCCAGAGCACCCAAGCAGAGCTCTTGGAAATGGAGGTGGATGTGTAAACAATGGTGCTTCTGGGTTCTACCTCTCCAGACTCTTCACATAGCTCTAGGAGGGTGTTCCCCTGGTTTCCCAGTCTTCTCTACTCTGTCTCTTTCTCTTGTTTGTTCAGAAGCTCTTCATTTAAGCCCTCAGTTATGTTATCTCACAGGAGTAATTATCTCTGTGTATGTATATATTTGAGTTTGCCAGTGGGAGTGGGTGAGATCATTGTCCTATGCTTCTGCCTTCTTGGACCTCCTAAAATTTCTTTTTATTATCTTGGCATACAATAGTATATTAGTTTTAGGTATACAACATAATGATTCAACATTTTTATAGCTTACAATGTGATCATCACATTAGTCTAGTAACCATCTGTTCACTATGCCAAGTTATTACAATATTTTTTAAACTTTTTTTTATTGATTTGAGAGAGAGAGAGAGAGAGACATGGATTTGTTGTCCCATTTATTTATGCATTCATTAGTTGATTCTTGTCTGTGCCCTGACCTGGGGTTGAACCTGTGTAGCACAGGAGCCCCAAATCAGGGAGTTGCTTAAGTGTTCATGATATTCAGAAAAAACCACCCGGAGGACTAACCAATGTGGACATGCTGTTTATTACATTACAGGGGAATGTACCGATGGTGGCAGATCAGTGCGAGAGAGACCACAACTTCTCTGGTCTGAGGCTTGTTATAATGGGTCCTAGACAAAGGAAGCATGTGTCCTACATGTGACTCTAAACTGCATTACGTCAGTGTATGTGTGCAGAAAGAAAGGTCAAGGAGCAGTCATAGGACCAGAGTAGCTCCCAAACGGAGATAAGGAAGGAGTTACAATCCATTCCCAAAGCAATACACGTTTCCTCTGGCCAGGGGCCACGTGGCCAGCCTTCATCATGGTGGTGGAAGGGGCAATGTCTTGAACTACCCCACAGCCCACAATCTTGGTATATTGGGATGATGCTCTAACCAACTGAACTATTTGACCAGAGTTACAGTATTATGGACTGTATTCCCTGTGCTGTATAATTTTATAATTGGAAGTTTGTACCTCTTATTCTCCTTCACTTTTTTCACCTGTTGATACAAGAATGTCTAAACCTGTAGAGAATTTTTGTAAAAATTTGAGTCAAACAGGAAAACACCTAGAAGCAAGATCTCCACAGACCGAGAAAAATGCTTACAAGAATAACAGTTTGCAGTTTCTTTTATGCATTTGAGATTTAGGAGGATAGCAAGGAAGTTTACATGAAAGTGGGAGTAGCAAGGCCCTAATCAGATTACAGGATAGTTAAGATTTTGTGCTCTCCTATTGGTGGTCAAACTTTAGAAGGAGGAGTCTGAAAGGGGGCATTTCAAAGCTTAACCTAGATTCATAGAAACAATGGATAGCGCTTGTTTAAGGCAAAGTAAGTCTTTTACTAAAGAAGTTATATGCCTAGGGCATGACTACCTACCATGACTTGCCCCATTAGGAATTTATGATTAGATCACCCTGTGAGTTTAATTTCCATAGAACTCCTTTTTGGCCTACACGTCTATCCTCCTAACCTCAGCCCTATGGCAACCGTCTGTTCTCTGTTTTCTGGTTCTATTTTGTTTTGTTTGTTCATTTGTTTTGGCTTTTTTTAGATGTCCTATATAAGTAAAGTCATACAGTATCTGTTTTCTGTCAATTTGGTTTGTACTTTTGGTGTTAATGTCTAAGAAACTGTTGCCTAATCCAAGGTCAGAAAGATTTTCTCTTACGTTTTCTTCTAGAAGTTGTATAAGTTTTAGATTTTACAAAGTCTGTGGTCCATTTTGAAGTAATATTTTTCTACATGTTATGAGATATGGATGGGGGAGGTTGGTTTTATTTTATTTTTTGAATACAGATACTCATTTGTTCTGGTACCTTCTGTGGAAAAGATTACCCTTTCTCTAATGAACTGCTTTTGTAGCTTAAAAATAGTTTGTCCATATATATATGTGGATTTATTTTTGGACTCTTCTATTCTCTTGATTTATTTGTCTGTCTTTATGCCACTGTCACACAATCTGATAACTATAGCGATATCATAAAATTTGAAATCAGGAAGTGTCTCAAAGTGGTTTTGGCTATATAGGTTCTTTGCATCTGTGTGAATTTTAGAATTAGCTTGTCAAAATATCTACAAAAAGCCTGGCAGGATTTTGTTTGGGATTGTATTGACTATAGATCAATTTGGGAAGAAATGATATTTTAGAAATATTGAGTGTTACTGCCTGTTACCATGGTATATCTTTATTTATTTAGGTCTTTGTTATAGACTACTTGTTCGCTCCTTTTCCCCTCCCTCCTACCTGAATTTATATGTTGAAACCTAATTCCCAAGGTATGGCATTTGGAGGGCCTCTGGAAGGTAATTAGGTCATGACCGAGGAACCTTTGTGATTAATTCCCTTATAAATGAGGCCCAGGAGAGCTTCGTTGCCCAGTTCCATTGTCTTAGGCTGTAGTGAAAAGATAGCTGTCGGTCAACCAGGAAGCAGGCTCTTACCAGGCAGTAAATCTGCTAGTGCATTGATCTTTGACTCCCAGCTCCAGAATTAGGAGAAAGACATTTATTTTTTTTTTTTTTAAGATTTTATTTTTATTTATTTTTAGAGAGAGGGGAAGGGAGGGAGACAGAGAGGGAGAGAAACAGCAATGTATGGTTGCCTCTCACATGGCCCTCACGGGGACCTGGCTTGCAACCTAGGCATGTGCTCCGACTGGGAATCAAACCGGGACCACTTGGTTTCCAGCCCGCGCTCAATCCACTGAGCTACACCAGCCAGGGCTCATTTCTGTTGTTTATAAGCCACCGAGTTTCTGGTATTTTGTTAAAGTAGTCTGAACAGTCTTTTTAGTTTCCAATGTATAGATTTTGCACTTTTTTTTTTTTGGTCCTATGTCCCTAAGAGTTTCATAATTTTTGGTGCTACTGTAAATGGTGATTTTTAAAATTTCAATTTGTTTATTGCTAGTATATAAAAATGCAGTTAATTATTATGTATTGATCTTATAGGCTACAATCTTAGAAACTTAGATATTAGTTCTAATATTCTTTTGTAGATTATACTAGATTTTCTACAGGTCATGTTGTCATTGAAGAAAAGACAGATTTTACTTGCTTATTCCAGTCTGGATACCATTTATTTCTTATTCATGTCCTATTGCGCTGTCTAGAAAACTTACAGTACAATGTTGAATATCAGTGATGAAAGTGGACGTCCTTGCCTGCCTTATTTCTGAACTTGAGGGAAAAGTCTTTTACTAGGTACGATGTTAACTGTAGGTTTTTTTATTGATACCCTTTATCAAGTTGAAATAGTTCCCTTCTATTTTTTCTTTTTTATATATATTTTATTTATTTATTTTTAGAGAGAGGGGAAAAGAAGGAGAAAAAGAGGGAGATAAACATCAATGTGTGAGAGATACATCAATCTACCACCTCTTGCACGTCTCCAACTGGGGACCTGGCCCACAACCCATGCATGTGCGGTGACTGGGAATTTAACTGGTGACCCTTTGGTTTGCAGGCTGGTGCTCAGTCCACTGAGCCACACCAGCCAGGTATAATGTAATATTTGAAAGAGTTGGAGCGGAGATGATGTTTTGGTTCAGTAAACCTCTTGTTGCTTTTTACATTTTAGTGAGTTGGTATTCAATTATAACCAATTTTTATTAAAGTATATGTAATGAACTTTGTGTTAAGTCACTAGCTGCTTTTCTTGTAGTCTTAAGTATACCATATGATTAATAACTTGGTAAAACCTCATTTACAAGAGTTTTCTTGGCTGTTGTTGCATAATTGTTATTACCATATGAACTTTAGAATCAACTTGTCTAGTATAAAAAAACAATACTTAAGTCTTCATTTGCATCATGCCAAATTTATATAGTAATTTAGGGAGAATTGATCTTATTTTTTTGTTTTAAAGATTTTATTTATTTTTTAGGGAGAGAGGAAGGGAGGGGGAAAGAGAGGGAGAGAAGCATCAGTGTATGAGAGAAACATTGATTGGTTGCCTCTTGTGTGCCCACAACCGGGGAGCTGGCCCACAACCCAGGCATGTCCCCTGACCAGGAATTAAACCTGAACCCTTTTGGTTCACAGGTCAGCACTCAACCAGCTAAGCCACACCTGCCAGGGCAGGAGAATTGAGTTCAGTGATGTTGTGTGTCCTGTCCAAGATTATCATGTTTTTCCAATCATGTAAATCTTCCTTTGTGCCTTTTAATAGACTTAATTTTATTCCTGTAGCTTTTAAGTTTATTTTTACTTCTTTAAAAAATTTATTTATTTATTTATTTATTTATTTTAGAGAGGAAGAGGGTAGAGAGAGAGGGAAACAAATATCATATAGTTCTTTATTTATGCATTCATTGATTGATTCTTGTATGTAACTGTGGATTGAACCCGCAACCTTGCGGGACAACACTTTAACCAGCAGAGCTACTCACCCAGGGCTATTTTTACTTCTTAACTCCTGTGGTACATTGTATGTTTTCATTGTATTTCTTTTTTTTTTAAACATATATTTTTAATTTATTTTTTAAAAGATTTTACTTATTTATTTTTAGAGAGAGGAGAAGGTAGGGAGAAAGAGAGGGAGAGAAACATCAATTTGGTTGCCTCTCATGTGGCCCCAACTGGGGACCTGGCCTGCAACACAGGCATGTGCCCTGACTGGGAATTGAAATGGCAGCCCTTTGATTCACAGACTGGCGCTCAATCCACTGAGCCACACCACACAGGGCAACTTTCCTGATTTTTAATTGATTATTTTTTGCCTATATTTTTATTGTTTACATTCTTGTGTTTTTCTTAAATGGTTATTTATATCATAAATCCTTGTGCCATGAATTTTCATGAGTTCTGTTTTAGCTGTCTGTTGTAGGTTCTTTTTTTTAAATTTATTTATTTTTAAAGAGAGGAGAAGAGAGGGAGAAACAGCAATGTATGGTTGCCTCTCACATGACCCTCACTGGGGACCTGCCCTGCAACCCAGGCATGTGCCCCGCCTGGGAATCGAACTGGGACCCTTTGGATCTCAGCCCGTGCTCAATCCACTGAGCTACACCAGCCAGGGCTGTTGTAAGTTCTTAAATGCAATATTTTTA
Organism: Micronycteris hirsuta; assembly: GCA_004026765.1. NCBI lineage: Eukaryota > Metazoa > Chordata > Mammalia > Chiroptera > Phyllostomidae > Micronycteris > Micronycteris hirsuta. Next base: position 7,482 of record PVJI01012418.1, on the reverse strand, counting down.
TTGTCATTATCTTCTTTAATTTTAATTTTAGTTCCCTCTTTGATCCATGAGTTTTCTAAGACAATTTAGAAAACCAAATAATAAGTAGAACTCTTTTTAAAATGGAATTTTTAACTTTTTGTCTTTCAGCTATTGGCTGTGCTACTTTTGATTTTGGAAATTTATTGGACTTTTTTTGTGGCCTGATGTTTACTTAAGTTTTTGTGAAGTGTTCTGTGAGTACTTAAAAAGGTATATTTTGACTCTGACTGGTGTGGCTCGGTGGATTGGGTGCTGACCTGTGAACCAAAGGGTCGCTGGTTCAATTCCCGGTCTAGGGCGCATGCCTGGGTTGCAGGCCGGGTCCCGATTAGGGGATGCATGATAGGCAGCCACACATTGATGTTTCTCTCCCTCTTTCTCTCTTTCCCTCTCTAAAAATAAATTTTAAAAATATTAAAAAAAAAAAAGGTTTATTTTGGCCCTGGCTGGTATGGCTCAGTGGACTGAACACCAGCCTGCAAACCAAAGGGTCGCTGGTTTGATTCCTGGTCAGGGCACATGCCTGGGTCGTGGGCTAGGTCCCAAGTAGGGGATGCTCGAGATGCAACCACACATTGATGTTTCTTTCCCTCTCTTTCTCCCTCCCTTCCTCTCTCGAAAAAAAATAAATAAAATCTTTTTTAAAAAGGGTATATTATGCTTTTAGGGTGCTTTTGGCATATAATACAAATTAGCCCTATCTTATTAATTATGTATTTGTACCTAATTGTTCTGTTTCCAATAGTTTTTACTTTGTGAGTGGTGATACTATGTTAAGAGCTAACAATTTGTAATGTTAGCTCTTCATCATGGATTACATCCTTTATTGGCAATAAAAGCAAACACCAGTTAGATCTCTGTGAAGTCTGTAATGTAGAACCTTTGTGTGTTTCTAGGTGTTTTTACTCATTTAGAAAGCACTGGTATATTCTTCCTACCCCCCCCCCCCATATTATGTTGTTTCTTTTTAACCCTCTTGTAGGTATGTGGTAGGTTTTTTCCCCCTCTGTTGCTTTCTAGATTCCACCCCCCCATTACAAAGTATGTATATAAAAAACTTAAAAAGCAAATAGCAGAAGAGAAGATCCAAAAGCCCCACCTATAAACCCATCACCCAGTTATAACTACTATTATAAGACTGCCTTCCCCTTGTTTCCATATCTATGTGGGTATTATACTCCCCCTTTCCAAGATAGCAGGGCCCATTACATCCTGCAAGTTAGTGACTCAAATTTAGATTTTCCTTTTTAGCTTTCCATAAGACAGTGGTATTCAGGAGAAACCTGACTGAACAAACAGTATTTGAGCTTAGTTGAAAGAAGAAATTAATGCATAAAGAAAAGCTTACTGGGGCTATTGAAATGCTCTGCAATATGAATCAGTGTACTGTTGACCTCTGGTTTTGGCCTTCCATCTTCAGCCAAATATGCTGACAGGCAGCAGCCAATAATAAGAGGGCTTAGTTTTGCAAACACAGAACTTGTGGACAGTGATAGATCCTGAAAATAGCGTTTGGCTAATTTTCCCTTAAAGAGACTGAATGGAAGTTTTCATAACCTAATTCAGTGTTCACAGCCATATTCTTCACTCAAAATAAAATTCTAATATCATTATTTTTGAATAAAAATCTACTTTTTTTTTTTTTTTTTTGGTCTAGTTACACCAGTGTACTGATGCAGTGCTTGGAAAATTGTTCACTGTGTGGCAAGTTATATTCAATCCACCAACCTTTGTTGAGCTCTTGCTGTATCTCCAGCAGTATTCAAAAGTATGTTCTTTTGTTTTTACTATCAGACTCATTTGAGGTAATTATTTTATAAGTGGTGTAAGAAAAATGGTTTCCAGGCCTCTGGGTTTCATGGATCATTAAAATAAAAAAAAAAGAGGTGGGGAGGATTAGAAGATTTTGGTTGCTATATGGCCAACTTTTTATTTTGCCAGTAGACATCTTGAAAGTTATGGTGTGTAGTAAATGATGATATCACTTATCTTGAATGCCGAATACTTACTTAATTTGGAAACATGAATATTTCTCCTTCATTTTATTCTGCCATTATAGATTTATGTGGAGGTAGTTATTCAGTCTACTACCCCCTTTTTTAAAAAAGATTTTCTTTCTTTTTAGAGAGGGGAGGGAGGGAGAAAGTAGAGGCAGAGAAACATTGATGTGTGAGAGAAACATCAACTGGTTGCCTCTTGCATGCCTCTGGCTGGGGACCTGGCCCACAGCCCAGGCATGTGCCCTGCCTGGGAATCAAACCAGCAGCCTTTCAGTTTGCAGGCAGATAGTCAGTCCACTGAGCCACACCAGCCAGGACTACTACTCTTATTTTACTGATGAAGGAAGTGAGGCTCCAAAATGACTCTGAGAACTAAGAGAAAAGAGAGATTTTTTTCATGTAGTATAGCCTAGTATTGACATATTAATAGTTAAACATATGATTTTTGTCATGTATATGTTGGTATGAGTGCTAGTTGTAAGGGTGTTAACTTTGTTTTCAGACTTGAAATTTGATGATTCCCGAAGCCATCTTTTTTTGTAAATTGGAGAATTTCCTGGATTAATTTGTATCTCGGGGAATTCCTGATTGCAGCTCCTGTAGTATAAATGTGACTGTGATAGCTGACTGAGATCCTAAATTGCTATTGTGTATTGGGAAGCTATTTGTAGAGTGTAATTTCATGTAGTAGTAATTTAACGATGATTGGAAAAAAGGAAGAAAGAAAATGAAAACATAATATAATTGCCCTTGGGCTTTCTCTTCTGCTTTTAAAAGGGCCTGGGCCTTCCTAGAATGTTTGTTTTCATCCTCCTGGTCTCCTATTTTCCTTCCCCTACCCTCTTGAGCTTTCCCTTTTTCCATTCCTTATTCCTCTTCTGCCTCTTGCACTCTAGCTCCTCCTTCTCTCCCTACAGTTCTCTATTTGTTACCTGTTTCATCTTTGTTTTTAGATGTCTTAATCAGTGATTCAAAGTTTAAGTTATCATTTTCGTCCTGTAGTATTTGAACTCAAGTGGCATGGAACTGGCAAAATAGAACATTGTTGAAGTTCCTGGTTGCTTCAGGAATTTCTACATTTTCATAGTGTAAAAGCTTATGAAAAGAAAACTGTGTGTAATTGTTATTTCTACTTGATACTTTTCCTTTAATAGAAGCATTTATATTTATTTTAGTGGAAATTTATGCTTGCTTATGAAACTTTTTCTCTCTGTGAGCTTTTATAGTTTTATATTGGAGGCAAATGTGTTTCCTTCAGTCTTGTTTTATGAACATTTTTCACATAATTAAAGTAATTCAACTTGTAAAAACATTTTAAAGCTTATACTTATTTCCCATTAATATATGCTTTCAGTAAACATTTAATGCCATCATGACTCATCTTCTATATTTTGCATAATTTAATCATTTACATAATTGAACACTTAAATTATAGAAAGTAACCATAAAATAAATGGTTACAATGAAATATAAGCAGCTTATGAGGAAGCTTATATATATGTCACTTGATTTTGCTTAGAAGTTTCAGGAAAAAAAGTTTGATCCTAAGTAACTATTCAAATGCCTTTGATCCTTGAGAGACAATGAAGTTTTTCCTGCATACCAAACAGAAAAAAATTTTCTGTCAGTGATCAGTGTGTATTTTTTGTATATTAAGGTTTGTAGAAAGTAAAATAGGAGTTGCATTCAGTAATCATCTTAATATTAGAAAACCCCTTGAAAATCTACATTTTTATCAGCTCGATTGAAGCATGATTTTGAAGAATTTACATTCTTTTCTTTAGTAATAAGGAATACTATATTTTAATTTCCATTTATTATTCTTTTTTAATAAAAATTTTGCTTTGTTGCAGATAATATGCTTGCTTTAATATGGGAATAGGGAGAGGAGTTTTCAATTTACATTTCCTTAGTGAATGAATAATGATGTTGAACATCCTAAGTGCTTCTTGGTCATTTGTTTATCTTGGATAATTGACTTCCAAATCCTTTTGCCTATTTTCTAATTGGGTTATTTGTATTTTGATTATTGAATTGTAGAGTTATTTATATGTTCTAGATACAGATTCCTTATAGGATATATAATTTGCAAATATTTTCTCTCATTCTGTGGGTTGTCTTTTGGTAGAGCCTTTTTTTTTTTTTTAAGATTTCTATTTATTTATTTTTAGAGAGAGGGGAAGAGAGGGAGAGAAACATTGGCCTGCAATCCAAGCATGTGCCCTGACTGGGAATTGACCCTGTGACCTTTTGGTTTGCAGGCCAGTGCTCAATCCACTGAGCCACACCAGCCAGGGTGGTAGAGCCTTTTTTAAAAAAGAGCCATGAAGAATCCATTTAAGCCTGGCCATTTAAGCTGTTGGAATGTTGTCTTGTGCACCTAAAAGGTTGTGGGTTCAGTCCCCCATCAGGGCACGTACCTAGATTGCAGATTCAATTCCCGGTCGGAGCGCCTACTGGAGGCAATCGATCAATGTTTCTCTTTCACACTGATGTTTCTCTCCCGACCCTCCCGGCCTCCCTTCTCTCCTCCCTCCCTTCCTCTCTCAAATCAATTAAAAAGAAAAAGAATCCATTTAAATTTGGTGGAACTTCTTTAAAACATCCCTGATGTTAGCTTGTTTGCAAAATTATTAAATCAGGGGCTCAAGTAGCCTCTCCCTAGCCATTACCTCTTAAAAACAGCTGCTTCTTCAGAGATCTGATATCCAACAATATTAATAAATATTAGGGACACAGAGATGAAAATGCTCATTCCTGTCTGTGAGTATATTCACAGTTCTCATTGCTGGATGCTTAGATACTGCTTCTTTCCCAGCAGAGACTTACAAAAACACATTTCCGATATGTGCTTTTGTGGGAAGGTTGAGACTGCTAAGAATCTTGATTTTCGGTTTAAAAGTCTCTGTGTTGTTATGGTTTATGTACATTGTGATGACCCTAAACCCTTTAAGAGCCTATGAAATGTTTCTTGCACATATAAAAAGGTTAAATCATTTTCATTATGGTTTGTTGGTTCTGTGAAAATTGATGACCCATATACTTTATAATTTTAACTTTCTATTAACTAGATTATCAACCAGAGTACTTTATCCCCACATCATGCTGGAAACTGAAACTTTTAAAGTAAAGTTTTAAAGAAATAATACCTGTTTGCCATAGAATGTTCAGAATTCATAGAAAATGTTGTGAATTATTTTCAGCCCTACCACTGAAAGGTAGTCACTTTTCTGATTTTTTTCTTTTTACAAATTTAAAAATATGGCTTCTTTCTTTTGAAATCTGGGAATGCTTTATACATAATGATTTTTATCCTTAGAGGAGTTGGGTACAGTCTTTGTCTTCTACTCAGCATTGTTATTACAAGTCCATAGCAGTTAACTAACTAGTAACTATCTGTGAGTAATAGAAATGACATAATTGTTTGCTGTTGACACTTTAAACTGTCCTTCAATGACACTTGCTGTCAGCTAAGCCTTAATGTGGGGACACTTAACACTTCTGAGTTCACTGGACATTAGGACTAATATATGCCTCTTTGCTACTGTTACGACTTCCTGCCTAATGTAGAACAGATAAATAAGTTGGGGTATAAAATAAGTTAGGGAAATGCCTATATGAATTGGCCTTGGCTAAGTGAGAATCAGGAATGGTCTGTTGGAAGTGGTTTGTTTTGTTTGTAACTGCGGTTAATTTATTATCCTACAGGTTATAAAAATGAATGAATAAAATTATCTTTTACCAATACATGAAATTACTAGTTATTTCATTCATAATAGCTATTATGAAAGTGAAAAGATGTCACTCATCTGTTCCTTTCCCTTCCTCTATACCTAATTCTCATTCTTTAGTTGCATAGCTTACTAAATCCAAATTTTGAGCTACCATGTTTTAAAGATTTTACTTATTTTTAGAGAGGGGGAGGGAGGGAGGAAGAGAGGGAGAGAAATATCAATGTGCGAGAGAAACATCAGTCGGTTGCCTCTCGCATGCCCCAGCCACCCCCAACCAGGGACCTGGCTCACATCCAGGCATGTGCCCTGACTGGGAATCAGTCTGGTGACCCTTCGGTTTCCAGGATGATGCCCAGCTCACTGAGCCACACCAGTCAGGGCTAGAACTATGTTTTTTTGGTAACAATTTTTAAAGATTTTATTTATTTATTTTTAGAGAGAGGGGAAGGGATATAGAAAGAGAGGGAGAGAAACATTGGTTGGTTGCCTCTTGTACTCTCATAATGGCGTACAACCCTGGCATATGCCCTGACAGGGAATTGAACTGGCAACCTTTCTGCTTGTAGGCAGGAACTTAATCCACTGAGCCACACCAGCCAGGGCTGATAACAATTTTATAGATATAATTCACATGCCATACAATTCACCCATTAAGAATACAATTCAGTACTGTTTAGTATATTTACAGGGTTTTGGAATCATCATGACTATTGATTTTAGGACATTTTCTTCATGCCGTAGAGAAAACCTACTCGTAATTGTGACTGCATTTTAAAAACTATTTTAGCTGTACTCTATGTATGCTAGGTTTAGGTGTTTTACCAGGTAAAGACATACTATTAAGATAATTTATTTGTATTTGCACTTTTCAACTTGTCTTTTTTTCTATTGTATTTATTTTTAAATTATATTTTATTTATTATGCTATTATGAAAAATCAGTTGTCCTGATTTTTCTCCCTTTGCCCCCTTCTACCCAGTGCCCCCTACTCCCTCAGGTAATCCTCCACCATTGTTCATGTCCATGGTTCATGTGTATAAGTTCTTTGGCTACTCCATTTCCTATACTGTACTTTACATCCCCATGGCTATTCTGTAACTACCTATTTGTACTTCTTAGTCCCCTCACCCCATTCACCCATTCTCCCCTTCATCCATTCTCCCCTTTCCCCTTCCCATCTGGCAGCCTTCTGGTAACTAACTTCTTTTCTCTTGCTTTTAAGAGTCTCTCTTTATCTTTAACCTTTGGCCTTTTAATAATGATGTATCTTGGAATGGGCCTCTTTGCATCTATCCATCATAATTGGGACTCTACACTTCCTGGACTTACATGTCTATTTCCTTTACCAGATTAGGAAAGTTTCCTTTCATTATTTTTTCAGATAGATTTCCTATTTCTTGCCATTTCTCTTCTCCTGGCACCCCTATGAGGCGAATGTTAGAATACTTGAAGTTGTCCCAGAGGCTCTTTATACTATCCTCATTTTTTTTGGATTCTTTTTTCTGCTTGTTGTTTTGTGTGGTGGTTTTTGCTTCCTTATGTTCCAAATCATTGATTTGATTCTTGGCTTCATCTGTTCTACTGTTGTTTCCCTGTAAATTGTTCTTTATTTCAGTTAGTGTATCCATCATTTCTGACTGTGTCCTTTTTATGTTGCTGAGGTCCTCACTAAATTCCTTGAGCATCCGTATAAGCAGTGTTTTGAACTCTGCATGTGATAGATTGCT
>PVJI01012417.1:0-51761 GCA_004026765.1 Micronycteris hirsuta | reverse complement strand
AAGTGACTGGCATGAAGAAGTTTCTTATTTTAACTCTTCACAGAGCAAAGGATTGGAAAAATATTTTTGGTATGTCGCAGCACATATCCAATAGTCTTAGCACCTAAAGATAAGACAACCCCTACTTGAGGTTATCGCTTTTTGAAAATGAAATGATCATTTCAGTTTTTTTTTCTAGCTTCCAACTCCAATAAGACAGAAAGGTAGCCACAAAATGTGTAAAAGTCTGTGAAATCAACAGAGTAAGTTGAGTTTTACATTGAAAAGTAGTATCATTAGATATGTTTAAAATGCAACTTTGCATACGTAGCATTTATAAAAGTAGAAGCCAGACATTAAAAAATTATTTAAAATATTTTAAGCATTATTGTAAACATTATGCAGTTCACAATTGCAATTATATTACAAGGACAAACTAAAGAGTTTTTTTACTTACTTTTTAAGTAATTTGGGACTTTTTTTTGGTGGAATTTGGAATAATGGCATGAACATCTTCAGAGTCAAAAAAATTAATATGAATTCTGTCTTTTTTTGCCTGCCTTGGAGTCTGAACTATCTAAATAAAATGCTCAAAAGCAGAGAAAAGTTAGATAATTGTTGTGATTCTTTGCCAGCAAAACCTCCTGCTCCAAATACCTGAAATCGTTGCTATAGACAGGAAATATAAATGTCCAAGCAACAACTTGATATGTCTGAAAGCTTTCTAAAAGGATATCTTTCTTACATACTACAAACATTTATAGAAAATCAGTTTAAAGTTAATTATCACTCATGTAAAAGTTCACATTTAACACTAGTCATTTATTTGGATTAGTAAAATTTCTTCTACTGATTCAACTAATTGGTAGCTAGATGACCACTTACTCTGTTGTTCTAAAACAAATACTTTTAAAATGTCAGTTAGATACATCTCTACACTTTATACTCAGTCTAATCCCTCTTTAGTAAACAAAGCATAAGATTCCATCAAAGTGGTAAATGGAGATTATCTATAGTTAATCTTATATACCTGTGTCTGCCAGTTATTTTCCTGGTTCCTGTTGCATCATGCCTTTGAGAGACCATTTCTTTAGATTTCATTTCACGTCTGTCTGCTTTGGCGAGCTTTTTCTGGGACAATGTATCTTGAGTTGCCTGGGGTCTCCCAATTAAATGCCACTTTGTAATGAGACTGCCTTTGGTCATCGGACTACTTTTTAAAATTGTTAAAGCCTGCAGATCTTAAATATAAAACTGACTGATGCAATTTACTTAAACTATGGCAAACTGAATTTAGGTGCTAAAGCTATGTTTTAAATTTATGGGTGTGCTTGTCTTTGAGTTATTTACTTTTCATGCTTCTCATTTGATGAAGCCACTTTTGATGAGTCAGAATTACTCTGGACTGGTCCCCTCACAGGAGAGTCTGGCTTCAACACACACAATGGAAAGTGAATATGGTACTAATAATTCAAAATACTATCTTTCGATCACCCCAGATGCTTTCGGTCTATGTTTCTGCCCAACTCATTGGTTGTGAACTTAGATAATAAAAACGTACTTTAATATTATGTTAAGTAAGACATAATTATGCTTATTATATATAACATTTAAATGTCATATATACATATATAACATTTGAAGTATCTGCTACTACATTCATTCATTGTTAATAATAATTGATGGTTGATTCTGTAAGGAGTTTAAGTTAATTTTCACATCTTTGATGCAAAGGGGGTTTTCTGTTCACTTTATCTTGGGGAATTTATCACCACAAACTAAGAGAAATCACAAGAGGTTTGAGGTGAGTTATATAGCTAAATCTATGTCGTGGTAGGATGCTGACAGAATCTGAAAACTCTGGCCCTGGCCTGGAGCTCAGTTGGTTAGAGCATCGTCCTGATATGCCTGTGGGACTGATCTCTGGTCAGGGCTCATATAGAAACCAACCGAAGAATGCATAAATAAGTGGAACAACAATTGATGTTTCTTTCTGTTGCTCTCTCTCTTTAAGATCAATAAAAAAAGTAGAATCTAAAAACTGTGAGTTCTAAGTCTAGTGGGTGTGCAAGCCCAGGCCCAGTGGTCTAGCAGGGTAGCTTCAGGTTCCCTGTGCAGGAGATGAATGCTCTCTGCAAGAGTGCTCTCAGTGGGACACCATGATTATTACACACAAGTAGGACTTGTAAGTGGTTATAGCACCTAGAGAGGTGTGATCCTCAAGATGTGAGTCTGGGACTAGACGTGGGTGTTGATTGCACCTGGACCACTGAAGGAATTACTCCGGTAGCAATGGGAATTCCTCTCAATGGTAGCCAAAAATAATTTCAGCACTAGGGGTAAGTTTGTCATGACTAGATGTCACATTTGGATGGTCAGGTGATACCTACAGCTGCTCACCAAAAGTGCAGTGAAGAGGGAGAATACCCTGATTTTCCAGTGCCTTTCCTTTTTGTAATTGCGAGAATGAGAGGAAGGATTGACCTCGTAGTCATGGTACGCTGAGGGCTGCTCTAGGGTCAGAGGGTGAACCAACTCACCCTTTTCTCTAGACCTGAGCAAACTCCAGTGTAGACCCATTTAAGAGAATATGCGGTACTGTTAAGACCTTTTTAAAATGAATCTTTATATTTGCAAAGGGATTCTTTCTTTCCAGGATGCCAAGAAAGATGATCTAGATTTTCTTGGAGAATATGAAACTCCCTGCCCCTTTAACATTTTTGGAAGAGGATGAATTTCTTTAGGCCCCGTGAGTGTTCTTTGGTTTGTAATTGACACTGTGCCCAGCGCTTCTGCCGCCTTCCAGGAAGCATCACATCTCGGTTCTTTATTTCTTGTGCTGCAGGGCAGAAATGTATGCACGTAAGAGAGCATGTTAGATAGGGAAAGAAGCTGGCCCTTTCAGTAAGTGATGTCTCTCTCTTTATGTTGCCTTCTTTCCTGTAACAACAACAATTAGCAGTTGGGTAGGGTGGGTTGAAGTTCGGGTTTCTGTTTCTGCTTCCAAGTCTCTTCCACGTGGGCAAGAGAAACTAGTTCAAAGCTCTGTATCTTGTCAGATTTCCATCAAAGCTGCAGACCCAGTTTATACTTTTTAAAAGTAAACTTTATTTTAAGATAGTTTTAGATTTACAGAAAAATCTCAAAGGAACTACAGAAAATAGCCTGCACCCTGTTTAACCGTTGTTAACATCTTACATTAGTATGGTGTATTTGTTTTGAGTAATGAACCAATATTTATACATGAGTATTAACTACTTTACTCAGATTTTCTCAGAATTTTTACCCAACTGTTCCCCCCGCCCCCATGATTTCATCCAGTATACCACATTGCATTTAGTCATTCTGTTGCCTTAGACTCCTCTTGGCTGTGGCAGTTTTTCAGACGTTCTATGTTTTTTATGTCTTAGATAATTTTGACGCATACTGAAATACTGGTCAGACATTTTGAGGAATCTTCCTCCACTGGGATTTGTCTGATGTTTTTCTTAGGATTTGATGGAGACGTTGGGTTTTTGAGATGAAGACTACAGAGGAAAAGCCATATTCATCACATTATATCGAGGGTATAGATGATCCATGTGACTTATCACTGTTGATACTAACCTTGATCACTTGGTGGACATAAAGTTTGTTAGGCTTCCCTAGTATAAAATTACTCATTGTTTCCTCTTTTCCATACTGTGTTCTTTATTTTTAAATTTTTTTTCATACTGTATTCTTTAGAAAGAAGCCACTATATGTAGTGTTCTAGAGGGATTTATCTCCACCACGTAAGAGAAATTACAGGGGTTTAGTGTGAAGTATACAACTTAATTTATGTCATGGTATGATGCAGGAATGGGGAGTTATGCTCCACTTCCTTGAGAGTGGATTATCTACATAAATTATTTGCAATTCTTCTGCTGGACAATTTCTTCATTCTCCCACTTATTTACGTATTTAATCATTTATGTCAGTATAGACTCATGGATATTTGTTTTCAATTATAGTGTTGTTATAATCCAATGCTATATTTAGTTTCTTAAATTTTCCAGTTTTGGCCATTGAGACCTCTTCTAGTTCCTGTGTCCCTCTGTCATTCCCCTATCTTTGTGTTTTTCTTTTCTTTCTTTTCTTTTTGAGCATTTCCTTACTTTCTGGCACTGTGACATGTCCCAGGCTCATTTTGTATATGTGTCTTGCTCCAGTCCTAGAGTCATCTATTTCTCCAAGGAGCCCTGGTTAGACCAGTTTCTAAAGAACTGTGCCTTTTCATTCTCTCTAAGTCTTTCCTTGTATTTGGTGTATACACCTGGGTCAATGCTTTTTTGCTTGGTCGACATTAACATAGGTTTGTGTTTTTTTAATCTAGAGAAGTTCAAACATGTAAATAGGGTAATGAACACCCGTTTAGCCATCATCCAGCGTCAACAATATTACCTTGTGGCAAATCTTATTTTATCTGTACACCGACCCACTTTACTTTTTAATTTATTTTTTATTTGTCTACTTTGAATTTTTTTTAATTTTTTCAGTGACAGTTGACAGGCAATATTATATTAGTTTTGGGTGTACGACCTTGTGATTAGACATTCTATAACTTACTAAGTCATCATCTTGATAAATCTAGTACTCCTCTGACAGCATACATAACTATTACAATACTATCGACTATATTCCCTACGCTGTACTTCATATCCCTATGACAGTTCTGTAACTACCCAGCTGTCCTTCTTATTCCCTTCACCCTTTTTACCCCTCCTTCCTACCCCTCTCCCATCGGGCACCAGTCAAAGTGGTCTCTGTATCTGTGAGTCTGTTTCCATTCTGCTTGTTTGTTTATTTTGCTTTTTTAGATTTGATTGTTGATAGAGATATGTTTATTGCCATTTTATTATTTATATTTTTGATCTTTGTTTTTGTTTTTCTTCTTAAAGAAGACCCGTTAGCTTTTTCTTGTCTGGGAAGCTGTTCATTTGTCTTTCAATTCTAAATGATAACCTCTAGTAAATTGCTTGTCTTCATTTTGCTTACTTTTTTTTTCTGGAGTTTTGTTCTGTTTTTTTTTTTTTTTTTTTTTTTTTTTTTGAATGCTTCCTTGTCTCCTTATTTTGGCAGCCTCCCTGTGCTTGTTTCTGTGTATTAGGTAGAGCAGCTACATCTCCTGGGCTTGGTAGAGTGACCTTATGTAGTTAAGTGTTCTGTAGGGTTCAGTGGTACAGCCTCCCCATTTACGCGAGCTAGTCACTCTAGCTGTGCCCCCAGCCATTCTCTGTGTGAGCTGTGTACACTCTTCTGTCCTAAGTTTGGCCTTGATTGGTGTTAACATGTCAATGGGAGAGTTTTAACACCAGCCTGATCTGCTGCAAGGACTAGCTGTAACCATCCTGGAGGATCAGCTATGCAGGGACCCACTCCATGAAGCAGGGCTTACTTCAACAGGGCTCTGGTGCATGCTGAGTCCACCCTTGGATATCCCTTGTGGAGAAGTTTGGATGTAGTCTGAAGCTATCTACCAGTTGAACTGACTCTGGGGCCTCTCAGGAGGTGTAGGCCAAAATTAGTCACCATCTGTGTTCTACCTGGGGTCACTCAGCATGAACTACAAAACAATCTTGAAATAGCTGCTACTTGTGCTGGGCTTGGAGGTGCCCAGGAGAGGCCAAGCTGTGAACCAAGGCTGGTTGCTGCTAGTGCTGGGACCTGGGGCCACTTAGTGAGAGGTATAAGGCATGCTGAGGCCAGATGCTGCTTGTTTTGAGAGGTTTTATAATAGCCTGAAGCATGACCAAGGTAGGCTATTCATCTGGAGAAGGCCACTGGATATGACTTGGGTTGGGCCCACAAGTTGGGTAGGGCAGGGTCTCAGGGAATCAGCAGGGCACTGCTGACTGTGTTTGCCAGGTGGATGGAGACTCAGATATGGCACTGTCTGCCAGCTGTGTGTGTGGAGGGTTTAGAAAAGGAACAATGGCCTCTGCCAGCACTTCTGTCTGGGAGAAAGCTGCCCTTCCAGCTCTCACCTTGATGCCAGGAAATTTAGTTTCTCCCTGTAAGTCCCTGGAGCTTTTTGAGCTGTGCCCTGGTGGTTGGAGCTCAGAGAGAGTAATCTCATGAGTGCATCCTTTAAGAGGATTGCTAGGACTCCAGAAGCCCCTCGTCTCACTTAGCCAGAACTTACGGAGAGACTTCTCCTCCTGGTACTGGAACCCTGAGCTGAGGTGCCTGGTGTGGGGCTGGGTCCCTTCTCTTCTCCCAGGGCAGGCCTCCACAACCAAGATATCCCTCCCAAATTTTATCTGTTAAACATGGGAATGAGACCAGCCTATTTTGTGTCTCCACCCCTGCTAGCAATCTTGAGTGGCTTCTTCTTTATATTCTTAGTTGTGGAACTTTTGTTCAGCTAGATTTCAGGAGATTCTGATGATGGTTGTTCTGTAGGTTTAGTTGTAATTTTGATGTGGTTGTAGCAGGATTCAAGTACTGCACTTACCTACACTGCCATCTTACTGAAAGCTCCCTGATCCACTTTTCCTTACATCCCGACAGCACAGCATATCATCTCATCTATAAATATTTTAGCAATCTCTCTAGATGTTCACTTAAAAACATGACTAGATAAAGGACACTCAATAATTTGGTTGATGATAGATTAAAAATGATAGCAATTATTTGATTCTTCTCTATTTCTTGGTAAGGTCTCTGTTTCCTCCTTTTGAATTTTGGCAGACTCTGTCAGTACAACGTGGCAGATGTAATGGTATAGGAGTTTCAGGGCTTGGGCCTTATAAACTTCTGCTTCCTGTCTCTTGGAATGCTTTTTTCTTGGAGCTTTGAATTTCATATACGAAATTCAATTACCTTGAGACAGCTCTGATGGAGGAGCATGTATAAGTACTCCAGTCAACATTCTCCTCTGAGTTCAGCCTTCTTGCCTTCTCTGCCAAGGCACCAGACATGTGAATGAAGTCATCCTGGACCATCTACAACATGTAGAGCAAATTGTCCAGCCTAGCCCTGTTGAATTTCCCAACTCAAAAAATTACAAGACATAATAAGGTGGTTTTATTGTTTAATCCGCTAAGTTTTTAGAAAACTTGTTAGTCTTTTAAAATTTGCATTCCCAGTGTTTCTTTATGAGCGCCATACCTCTTGGGAATGTGATTTATTCTTCCCTTAGAAGGCCTTTTTGAAATTGTGTTGATCCATTTGACACATAGTTTTGAGTCTTCTTTACCTTTGTTCTTAATATATAGTTTATTTAATTATGCACTTATATAATTTAAATTTTATAATGAGTGTCACGACATCTCTGAAAATTTAACAGTTGGGTTTCCCACGCTGGTATGAGCTGTCTCCCGCACATCATTGATCAGCAGTCCTGTCTTGGTCAGGGTGTGCTGATTTTACCTCCATTCAGATCTGGTAGATCAGTTAAGTTACCTGGCTTTGGAGTCAGAGTTGAATAAAAATTTTGGCTTTGTGCTTTACCGGTGTGACCTTGGGTAAGTTATTTAATGTCTAATCTGTGGCCTTATATGCAAAACAAGGATGATTGTTTCTACCCTAAAAGATTATGGTGGAGGAATAAATGAGAGGAAACCTGACAGAAATTTGCACATTGTCAGTGTTAATATTATTAACATTATTTGGTTTTCTTGTGAAATACATGGACCCATTTTGGCAGTAGTGCTATTAAAATTCACAGTAATAAAAAGAAAGACAGCTTTTTGGGGGGTATGATTAGAGAGATTTTTCTCAGTCTCTGGTTCTTGGTTTGGTGCACTGGGGCATTAGCCTTTACAGAGCAGAGGGTTGGATGCAGAGCAAGGCAATGGGGAGGTTTATAAACACCTGAAAAAGGATGTTAGCCGAAAGAAGCACCAACTTCCTTAACGTTTGGATTCTTGACAGCCCCATTCTCCTGGGAGGTGCTTGGGAGAGAATTGTGTGGTCACCTTTTGCATACTGGCAAACTGAAGATAAAATAGGTTACAACTTGCCCCGGGATTATAGGAGCAGGGCAGGAAAAAAAATAGCAGAAGTATCCAGCACGGCTTTTTGATAATGGATTCACTGCAATATCCAGGCCATGCAGGTTCTTTAATTTTCCCCAAACTATGCCCTTAAATGAGGTCTATTTCAGGCAGAGACACTAATCCGGCCCCGAGGTGGAATAATTCCTCGTCAGCACCCTTCTTTGATGTGTAGCTGATATGGAACTGAGTGCCAACATATGTTTGTACAAATATATTGGCAAATGTAAGCAGCCTACTGCTAATTACTATGCTGTGAACCTTATGTGAAGTTTAAATGATGCCTTAAGGAATTTGAATCCAAGAAGATAATATGTATATTTTCAGATGGTAGCAAAATTAGTGAACTTCTTTTTTTATAAATTGAATTACTGGGCTGACATTGGTTAATAAAATTGTATAGGTTTCAGGTGTACAATTCTAAATGCATCATCTGTATATTGTATTTTGTGTTCACCACCCTAAGTCAAGTCTCCTTCCATCACCATTTATCCCCCCTTACACTCTTCTTCCTCCCCCCCACTCCCCTTTCCCTCTGGTATCACCTTACTGTTGTTTGTTTCTATGAGTTTTTTTTTCTTAATCCCTTTTCACCCAGCCCCCCAGTCCCCTCTCTTCTGACACTCTCAGTCTGTTCTCCACATCTGTGTGTTTGTTTCTATTTTATTTGTTAGCTTATTTTGTTCATTAGATTCTACATATAAATGCAGTTATAAGGTACTTGTTGTTCTCTGATTGACTTATATTTTTCTTTTTTTATTGCATTTTTCCATTATCATTTATCCTCCCTTATACACTCTCCCACCTGCACCCACCCCTCCCCCTACAATCACCACATTTTTCCATGTCCACAAGGCTTCTTTCTTTTCTTTTTTTTTTTGCTTGAACTCTCCACCCCTAACCCCTCAAACCACACCCCAGAGCTGTCTCTATGATAGAGAGCAGGCTGACAATAGAGACAATACCCTGTCTCTATTTAACTTGTTAGTTTGGTTTGTTCCTTAGAGTTCACATATGAGTAAAAACAAAGGGTATTTGTCTTTTTCTTACTAGCTTATTTCACTTAGCGTAATGTTCTCCAGGCCCATACATGCCATCGCAAAGGGTAAAATTTTCTTCTTTTTTAATGCAATTCCTATCAAGACACAAGTGACGTATTTCAAAGAACTAGAATAAATATTTTAAAAATTTATATGGATCCATAAAAGGCCTTAAATAGCAACAGTGACCTTGAGAAAAAAGAACAAAATTGGAGGAATCATGCTACCTAATATTAAACTAAACTACAAGGCCATAGTAATCAAAACAGCAGGGTACTGGCATAAAAAACAGACACATAGATCAACAAAACCGAACAGACAACCCAGAAATAAACCCACACCTTTATACTCATTTTGACAGAGGAAGCAAACACATACAATGGGCTAAAGATAGTTTATTCAATAAATGCTGCTGAAAAGTTGGATACATACATGTAAAAAAATGAAACTAGGCCACTTTTTATGCCACACACAAGAATAAATTCAAAATGGATTAAAGACTTAAATGTTAGACCTGAAACCATAAAAATCATAGAAGAAAACATAAACAGTAAAATCTCAGACATTGCTCATAGCAATATTTTATCGATATATCTCTGCAGGCAAGGAAACAAAAGAAAAAGTAAACAAATGGGACTATATTAGAATAAAAAGATTTTTCATGGCAAAGGCAAACATCAAAAAAATAAAAAGACAACCTACTAAATGGGAGAACATATTTTATGATACATTTGATAAAGGGTTAATATTCAAAATTTATAAAGAACTTAAAGCATTCAACACCAAAAAAACAAACCAATTAAAAAATGGGCAATGGACCTGAATGGACACTTCTCCAAAGAGGACATACAGATGGCCAAAAGACGTATGAAAAGATGCTCAATGTCACTAATCATCAGAGAAATGCAAATTAAAACCGCACTGAGATATCAGCTCACACTTGTCCTAATGGTTATCATCAATAAATCAACAAACAAGTGCTGGCAAGGATGCAGAAACAACGGAACCCTTTTGCACTGTGGTGGGAATGCAGACTGGTGCAGTCCCTGTGGAAAGCGTTATGGAGTTACTTCAAAAAATTAAAAATGGGCTCTCTGCTCCTCCTGTTCAGCAGACAGCCACGTCTTCCTGTGCGGTGCTAGCCTCAACCCTGAGACATGATGCTGAAGGTTGCAGTGAACAGATTTGGCCATTTTGGGCACCTGGTCACCAGGGCTGTTTTTTACTCTGGCAAAGTGGATGTTGTCACCATCAATGATCCTTTCATTGACCTTAACTACATGGCTACATGTTCCAGTATGATTCTACTCACGGCAAGTTCAAAGACATAGTCAAGGCTGAGAATGGGAAGCTCGTCATCAATGGAAACTCCATCTTCATCTTCCAGGAACGAGATCCCGCCAACATCAAATGGGGTGATGCTGGTGCTGACTATGTTGTGGAGCTCACTGGTGTCTTCACTACCATGGAGAATGCTGGGGCTCACTTGAAGGATGGAGACAAGAGGTTCATCATCTCTGCTTCTTCTGTGGATGTCCCCTTATTTGGGATGAGTGTGAACCAAGACAAGTATGACAACTCCATGAAGATTGTCAGCAATGCTTCCTGTACCACCAACTGCTTGGCTCCTAGCCAAGGTCATCCATGATGATTTTGGCATCGTGGAGGGACTCATGACTACAGTCCATGCCATCATTGCCACCCAGAAGACCATGGATGGCCCCTCTGGGAAGCTGTGGCATGATGGCCAAGGGGCTGCCCAGAACATCACCCCTGCTTCTAATGGTGCTGCCAAGGCTGTGGGCAAGGTCATCCTGAGCTGAATGGGAAGCTTACAGGCATGGCCTTCCATGTCCCCACCCCCAATGTGTTGGCTGTAGATCTGACCTGCCACCTGGAGAAAGCTTCCAAATATGATGATATCAAGAAGGTAGTGAAGCAGGCATCAGAGGGCCTCATCAAGGGATTCTGTGCTATACTGAAGGTCAGGTTGTCTCCTGAGACTTTCTTTACCAGTGACACCCATTCCTCCACCTTTGATACCGAGGATGGCATTGCCCTCAATGACCACTTTGTAAAGCTCATTTCCTGGTATGACAATGAATTTGGCTACAGCAATAGGGTGGTGGACCTTATGGTCTGCATGGCCATCAAGGAGTAAGAGACCCCTGGACCACCAGCCCCAGCAACAGGATGAGAAGCCCTCAGCTCCTGGGAAGCCCTTGCCCCAAACTGATCCCCCAGCACACTGAGAATCTCCTGACCTCCGTTTCCATCCTAGACCCCCTGAAGAGGGGAGGGGATTAGGGAGCCCTACCTTGTCATGCACTATCAACAAAGTTCACTGTACCACCCCCCAAAACTTAAAAATGGAACTGCCTTATGACCCAGATATTCTATTTCTGGGAATGTATCCAAAGAAACCTGAAACACTAGTTTAAAAGAATATAAGCACCCCTCTGTTCTTTGTAGTGTTATCTGTGATTACCATGATTTGGAAGCAGCCCAAGAGCCCATCAGTAGATGGGTAGATAAAATAACTATGGGACACTCACACGATGGAACACTACTCTGACGGACTTATGTCACTTAGCATAACACTCTCAAATTTTAAATTTGGTTTAGTTGCCCAAAAGGTATCTAAATTTGCAGATATGGAAAAAAGTTTTTAAAAATACTTCTAATTAATAACTTCCACTAATTAATCAGCTAATTAACCAATAAGCAATTTGATAAAATTGTAGTTTAGTTTCTTAGGAGACCTGTATCAGTGAAAATAAATGGTGGATTATAATTAGTATTTAAGTATTTTTATTTATATGCTTGTTTCTAAATCTTCTTAGTGTACTTGAATATTGATTTCCTCTTAAATATTTAGAATAATTTCCTGAATTTCAGTCTCTTTCTTAAATGTTTCTTCCTCTGTAGAGAAGGATAGTTAAATAATATGAATGTATTTGGTTAAGTTGTACACACAAAATGTATTGTGAATAAAACCACCACCACCTTTGAAATCTTTAAGTACAGCATAGGAAATATAGTCAATAATATTCTAATAACTATGTATGGTGGCAGGTAGGTACTAAACTTATTGGAGTGATCACTTCATAAATCACATAAATGTCTAACTATTATGTATTATACCTGAAACTAATATAAAATAACATTCAATGTCAAAACAAGAGAAAATTTTAAGTATACCCTTCTCTGACACCCACCTCTTGTTTTTCTAGCTCAATTACTCTAGCCTACACACTGTCACAATTTCTTAGTGTCATGGAGACCTCCAGTTTATCAACCCTACATGCCCTATCCATCAGTTCCCTCCTTCTTCCTTTCCTTTCTTGTCCAGCATAACGTCATGGTCCATCATCATTATCACTCCCTTGCTAATGCCCTAAACTCCCCTGCCCCTCTTTTCCTTCCTCACACTTGACTGGCAAAAGCTCAACCCTGATTAAACCTAACTGTCACCTTTCCTTGAGCACTGTTTGGGGAAAAATCACTCCTACAGTAAAGCTGACTTAGGCAATTTTATGTTATTGATCTCAAACTTCAAATGGACTCAAACAAAACCTAGAAATGCTTTGACTTCTACCTTCTGTAGTTGGGTGAAAATTTTACATGCTGTAGCTCTCATGTGAAGAAAGATGTGGCTTATTTATTTTCTATAATTGATATGATCTCCCCTCCCAGGTCTCACCTACTTAGTAGCAGAGGCAAAAACTGGGGAGATCAGATAGTAGGGTAGTGGAAACTTAGGCATAAATTTAACTAATGGAACATCAATTTCAGATCTCAGCACTTTGGGCAACATTTGGATGCTTTTTCTTCCAAATCCCTTGACTCTCTCCAGCTCCTACTCATTTTGATATCTGAGTATAAAACAAACTTACTTGATTTATGATAGAGAGCAAGGATACCTCAGATATACTTAACAAACTCTAGACCTCTGCTGCCTTTTCTGGGGACAAAGAGTATCTTATTGGTGTTGACCTTCGCTCTTTGCATTGGAACCCACAAAGATATGTCTAGTCCCCTGTGGCCTTTTGGAAATCTCGTGTGTGCACCTGTTTCTGAAATCTGGAGCTGTAGCCAATGATCTGGTTGCACAGATCTCCTGCTTTATGGTCTCTCTTCTCTTGTTCCAGTTCTCCTCTGTTAACTAGTCCTCTCAGCCCCTTTATAGCCACACATCCCAAATAAGCTTTAAAAAACCAATAGCGATATGTATGCGATTGGTTCCATGCACAATGGACATGGCGCTGAGACAAATGAGGGACTTCTGCTGGTGGTTCATGTCTCTTCCAGGCTCCACCTGGAGAAGCACCCTAGTCATACTACTAACTTTAATTTCTACTCTACAAGATGATTATATTATCTGTCTACGTAATCCTCAGAGCTCTCATTATCCTTCCACCTCTTCCCTACCCATTTCTCAGCAGACGACCCCATCCCACATGTCACTGAGAAAATTTATAGTCATTATAGAATTCTCACTGCTAAATCTATAAATAACCTCCATCTCTTTCTTTCTTAGAGAAAAGATGGAGAGTTGTTTTTCTACCAAGGGCCAATCCCTCCAATTTTGTTTGGAAGTTCATTCCCTCTTGCTTCTTAAACACTGAGCCCTTCCTTATTTCTCACATTGTGAATATCTCCCTTTCTACTAGTTATTTTCATCTGTATAAAAATATGCTATAAAAGCCCTGGCTGGTGTAGCTCAGTGGATTGAGCATGGGCTGCGAACTAAAGGGTTGTGGTTCAATTCCCAGTCGGGGCACATGCCTGGGTTTCAGGCCAGGTCCCCGGTGGGGGCCATGTGAGAGGCAACCACATATCGATGTTTCTCTCCCTCTCATTCTCTCTCCCTTCCCTTCTGTCTAAAAATAAAAATAAATAAAATCTTTAAAAAAATATGCTATAATGTCCCTCTTCTTAAAGAAAACCCCCCACTAACTCCACATCTCCCCAGATCCTCAATCTAGTTCTTTCCTTCTCTGGCACCCTTCCTGGCTACATTACTGTGAGAAGTAGTCATGTATATTTGTTGTTACCCTTCCTCACATTCTACCCAGTTTTCAAACCACCCAAATCTGGTGCGCATTTCTACTGCTTTTCTGAAATTACGCATGCCTTATTCAGCATGGATGAAATTGGAGAGCAGTATGCTAAGTGAAATAAGCCAGGCGGTGAGAGACAAATACCATATGATCTCACCTTTAACTGGAACATGATCAACAAAAGAAAAAAGCAAAAAAAAACATAACCAGAGACATTGAAATTAAGAACAATCTAACAATAGCCAGAGGGGAGGGGGGAGGGGACTATGGGGAGAAGGGTTTTCAGGAACCACTATAGAGGACACATGGACAGAACCAAGGGGCAGGGTGGAAGTAGGGGAGGGAGGTGGGTTTGAAGGGGGTGAGAGGAGGGGAGGGGAGAGGATGCAGACAACTGTAATTGAACAACAATAAAGTAATTAAAATAAAAAAAAACCCCAAAACAGCAAAGGGGGCCCAATTATCAACATAAATGTCTACTCATCACAAATTCCAAAGTAACGTGGTTCAAACTTTTTGCTAAAATGACGTTTTGGGGAATGTAGGCCAAGAAGTTTCATTAAATATGCCTACGTATGGAACTCCACTTCTCAGCTATATTTTCAAGGGATTGCTACTCTAAGGACATAAATGACCCGTTACTTCCTGTTGCACTATATGAAGCCTAGGCTGCCTTGTTCAAGCAACTTCAGGACCACAGCTAGGTAATTTGGGAAAATGCATTTGTATAAAATTCAGAGCAGATCAGACTCAACCTGTAGATACTCATAAGGCAACTTTTTGCTTTCTGAATTACTAGGCTTTGACATGATACTACAACTTCAGTAAAAAAAAATGAGGAGATATCTGTTGCACAACATAGGATATGGCCAAGTCACTTGGTAAGAAAATAATTTTATTTATTTATTTATTTATTTTTAGAATACCAATTATTAGTAAAATAAGCCAACTGCTGCAGCTGCTCCCCTACCAAGAAAAACACCCAGACCAACAAATCCATGTACTGTGATACTATTTAAATGCTAATATGAAAAGTGACTTAATGTTTTTTGTATTAATATTTCTCAATTTCTTTCATTTGTCAACTGATTATCAGTCTTATCTTCACTGGAGAAAGCAGCCTGTGTCTTGTTTTATTACACATCATCAATTTGAATATGTTTCAAATTAATTGCCAGTGTGCAGGACTGAGATAGGAGGTTTAAAAATAAGATGATGATAGTGTGAAAAGAGATATGAAATAAATATACAGATCAGTTTTTAAAAATATATTTTACCAGTGGCAGGGGTGGTGGTGGGGTGGGGAGTGGGATTGAGAAGTTACTCAACCTCGTGTCCTGTCTTCATTCAGATATTTCACATAACCACAGAAGTGCTTTCTTGGGAATCCCACAGTGATATGACAAGCATGCACACACTCAGGTTAGTGGAGAGAATACTTAACTGGTAAAATCTGTGAATTATTTGTGTATAGGCAATTGCAAGTACCAGGTAAAACAGGGTCAGCCATTAAAGGTCAGAACCATACATTTAGTGTGGACAGCTGTATGAACTTGATAGTGACTTAGAAAACCTAAGCATTTCATTTTTTAAAACAATTCTTTGCATTATGAATTTGGTGGTTAATTGTGCAGTTAATTCCTGGCTGGCCACAGAAGGATCCCTTTCTCCAGAAGCAATCCTATATAAAATGAGTCTTAACAGCATGTAAAAGGAAAATTTGTATATAAACGTTTATCACTATACATTGAGCTATACCCCAAGTGTAATAATAGTATTCTTTATTGAAAGAAAATATATCTTAAAAAAAGAAAACATATCTAAAGAATCCACTTTATATAAGGACAACATTTGCTTCATCGACTTACATCCAAATCTGTAGTAAGATGCAGGAAGTTGTGCTACAAAGAACACAAGACTTAGCCCAAAGGATCTGGGTTCCAATTTTACTTGCCGAAATGAGAATTATGGCAGATATGGTTGCGTGGTATATCTGACCTGATGCTTTCATTTTTTTTTGGTCTAGTCTTACTTATCCTGGCTCTACCACTCACTGGCCACGTGGCATTGTGTGTGTTACCATCATTTCTGACTCGGCTTTCCTGTGCATCAGCTTCTTCTCCTTCAAAAATGGCAGCTATTGTATTTGCTACTTTTACACTTTTTTTTTGTTTGTTTTGCAGACATATACATATTCTGAAAGAAAGGGTATTTAAAGTTCCATGTTGAAGTCATTTGTTTCCCCAATTCTCTAATATCATTGGGCATTATTATTTAGGATTAAATTTTATTGAGAGTAACGGACACCCAAAATATCATGCCTTAAATAGAATTAAGATTTATTTCTTGAATAAGTATTTCAATGCTGATGAGGTGAGTCTGTTTCACAAAGTGCTCAGGAACCCAGCTCCTTTTATCTTATTGCTCTTTCGTATGTAAATCCATTACCAAGGTCATGTCATGGCTCAAGATAGCTGCTCAAGCTCTAGCCATCCTATCCATATTCTAGCTAGAGGGAAGGAGTTAAGAAAAAAAAAAGAATTAATGAGTGCGCATTACCTATCATTTAAGGAAGATCCCCAAAATGTCATATGGCACTTGTCCATTGGATGAAAATATAGCTACCTAGATATATCTACCAACGAAGGATATGAAATATATTCTTAAAGAAGAGAACAAATATTGGGGGAAAATTTACCCCTTTGTCATAAGAACAATTACAGAGGCATTTTAAAACATTTGTCAGACTATAGAGACAAATAGTAAAAAAAGAAAGGGGACATATACAATTACGTTAGGCTGAGTCACGTGAATATTATACAGTTTTGCTATTGTTACATGAAATTATCACAGAGAAGTTACACCTGATACTGAAGACTCACTTCCATTCCTGAGTTTTTATATGGATGTCTTCTGTTGTAAGTAGGCTGGCAAAGGTATGGATGTCTTCATTAGTAAGCTTATTTTGTTTTCTGTGAAGCATATACATTCTCTTTCAAACATATTGCTTGTTTTCTGTAAAAGTTAATTTTTTCCACTGGAAATCCATGTGTTTAAAAGAGATCTAATAACTTGGTTCAGGGTGTCAATCAATAAAGCACATGAATAACCAGTGGGCAGCAGTCACTACACTGCCCAAGGGGAAGTCATCCAAGAATGAAACCAGCACAACAGCTGAACTGCATCCTTCATCAAACACATGTAAAACAGATCAGAAAGGCATCAATTCCCAGTGCTGGCATGGGTGGTCTCTCTACTGCGTGTGCAATTTCCAATTTAACAAAGGTCCATACATTTTTGTAATTTGAAATGTCAAAATAGTAAATCCTATGTGGGTAAACTAGGTGGCAGTTTTAAAATTTATAATGAATATTCAGTTAAAATAAAGTAATTTTACTTATTTGCAGAGTTGTTTAAAAACTAGTATAGACATATATCTGGCTAATAACTTTTAAGAGTAATTAATAAAATATCTAATATCTGACAAAATTATCTTTTGGGTCAATATGGCCTGGTATGATAGGAAGGAGGCAATAAAGTATTGTTAATTAAGTAGTTTTATTTAGTATGTGCTTCCTTCTGCTACCTTTTAATCGTCTGCTACTTTCATTTAGTTATTTATTTCTTGGAATAAGTTATTATAGAGACTAGTTTGAATTTTAATGTCTTCTTGTTTTTTATTTAAAATTTCCTCTTAAATTTTAGTTCATAAAATATTAATATAAATGCACTTATTAATGAGATAAAATATATTTGCAATTTTTTGCTTTTTTAATTGAATTAATTTTTTCAATTTTCTTTAATTAAAATTTTTTCTCATACAATCAAGGCATGAAAGATTGAAGAGGTAACATTTGCTTCTTTAATTGTGGTAAAGGTTTGTCTGTCAGTGGTAAAACCTTTTTCCTATTTTTGAAAAAAGCGGCCACATCAGCAAAATAACCTCTTTAGTTTTTGGTATTTCACAGATTTTTATATACATTAGTCCAATTCATTTCAGAAAGCACATATTGAAAAGCTACTTGGCACTAGATGTTTTGTTGAGATTCGGAAATAAAAGGATGAGTGGGTTAGGGTTTTCTGACCTTTAGACCTTCAGAGTTTGTATTAAAATGGAAAACTCCTAATTCTGACTGCTTTAAGAAAACCAGAATAGAATAGTAATCATTCAAAGAGATCTAAATAAAGGACTTAAAGTAAGAAATGGATGATTTTATCATAATGGAAAGCAATATAGTGATGTGCTTTTATTTGAAATATATCATTGCACTGAATTTGCATGTGAATTTTTCTCACATATTAAATATTTCTCTATATTACTGGTAGTCCAGAAAAGATGTGGTTTGAGAACAGATCCCTTTATCTCAAATGCATTGCAAAGTTCAATTTTGAGATATCTTGAAACCTGTGAAAATCTAGTTCTCTTTTCTTTACTCCAAGATCCTTTCTGTTTTACCCATTTTTGCCTAAAAAATAGAACTGAAAGTAGAAGTGGTATTCAAATTTCTTGACTTTAGAAGTGGTGCATTTTATTCCAAAGTTGAGAAAGAAAGTGGTCCACGATCAAGGGCAGATATTGACCCCATATATCTCAACCTGTGTGAAACTGTTATGTTTCAAAAATCAGCTTAGCATTTCACTCCAAAGCAGTATTTCCTTAGGACTCTACAGTATATAAAACACAGAATATCTAAGAAAAAGAAATACTGAACCTTAACATATTACATTTTAAATAAAAATAAAAGTAATAAGGTTGTATTGGTATAAAACTTTAGTAGACTTAGGATGTAAGTAAGGAATTCTTAATGTTCCGTCAGTGCAAAATAAGAAATTCTTATGTAAACTTTAACACAAAATTTAATAGGAAAATTTATATCAAAATAAAGTACCAAAAAATCAAAATAAATGTGAAGATAAAATCTTCCTCCACAACCGAACTATTGGTAATTTTTTTCTTATGTTTGTCTTCCTGTGCTTTGGGCAGCGCCACTGTTTTTCTGTCTTTGCTCTTTCCCTTCTCTTCTATGTGTGTATCGTGAATGTACGCACGTACGTTATCCTGATGCTGCTTCTCTGGTCTTTTTGTATTTCTCTCTTCTCTGAGACACGTGCCTTAGCTGTTGGTGTTCTGTATATTTCTGTTTGTTTCTTAGATTCAAGAAATTAATCAATTTCTCACTAAACTGCCAGGAGAGATATGTTGATTCATATCAGTAGTTTGGTCCTACAATTTTTTCCAGGATGAAAGTGTGTCCCCTTTTTTCTACTTTGAAAGTCTATGAAAAATAATCCCAGTTCTCCTCCTTAGAGGCAACCATTTATGACATTTTTAGTTATTTCTCCTGCTATTCCCTCTGTATTTCTGAGTGGTGACTATTCCTTGATGTATCCACTTGACATTGTTTATTGACTTACACTTATGGTAGATGAGGACTTAGCTTTTCAACTACCACCACACTTCCCTTCCCAATATCTGCCCTGGTTGTGGTTAAATCACGCTTCCATGTTGCCATCATTATGTCTTTGCAGACATTGTTTAATGCAGTGAACTAATTGTGTACTCTGATTAAGTATTTTTTTTTGGTTGGAGTCTGATTTTTCTTCTTTTTAATGTATTTTATTGATTATGCTATTACAGTTGTCCCATTTTCCTCCCTTTATTCCCCTCCGCCCTGCACACCCCCTCCCACCTGCATTCCCCCACCTTAGTTCATGTCCATGGGTCATATGATTATGTATCTTTTAATGAACAGTATTATCCTCCTGGAATTGGTATTTCCTGGAATAAAAGATCTTCTGTTTAGTTTTCTATGTATCTCCTGAACATGTTTTCCCCAGTACAGAGGCATTTCGTCCATCAACTCTGTAAAAATGCTCCACAGTCACACAAATCAGTTCATATACCAATGGCCACTCATCCATTTGCTTTTAATATTCCAAAAATGTGTTCAGATTTTTCATTCACTGTTTTTTTATTTCATACTCTCTCATTCTTAAACCTTTAAAAATTATTCTCTGGTCTTTAATATCGTATGAGCTGGGCATGAACACGGAAGGAGACTGTGGCTGGAGTGGGTGTGGCCTCCGGGGCCCCAGTGCTGCCAGCTGAGCTCCACGCATGAGGCGCCTCCTACCTCCCGCGCCGTTGGACTGGGATTTCGCATTAAACTGGAATTTTATGTCATTAACTCCCATCTACTTATCCTCTTTCTGTTATTTGGAATTATTTGGGCTATTTACTCTTTGCACTAGTTTCCTATTGCTGCTGTAAAAATTTACCATGAATTTGGTGCTGTAAACCAACACAAATTTGTTACTCTGCTGTAAGTTCTGGAGGTCAGAAATCTAAAATTGGTCAGCAGAGCCGTGCTCCTTCTAGAGGCTCTAGGACAGAATCTGTTTCCTTGTCTTTTCTGGCTTCTAGAGGACACCCGCACGCTTTGCCTCATGGTTCCACATCACTCCCACCTCGGCTTTTATCTATCATCACACCTCCTTTTCTGACTCTGATCTCTGTCTTCCTCTTCTGTCTTTTAAGAACCCTTGTGATTACACTGGAGTCACCTGGATAATCTAGAATTATCTCCCCATCTCAAGATCCTTAATTACATCTGCAAAGTCCTTTGTGCCATGTAAGGTGACATATTTACATATTTAAGAGTTTAGGTGATAGACTTTGGGGGCTATTATTCTACCTACCATACTTTTCTGTATAACTGCAAGTATTTGAACAAATGTTGCCTCCTTTAAGACATCTTTTTTTTTTTAGGTTAACATATGAAACTTCTTCACTTTTTAAGTATTTGACACGACTCTTAGATCCATTGCCATTCTCATTACCACCATCTGTACCACCATTTTCTTCCTTTTGCCAATGTCTTAAGGTCCAAACTGAACATGAATATGATCGGACTCAGGAAGATTCAAAGACAATATCATTTCCCTGTTTCTAGAAATTCTAATTCTATTAATTCAGCCCAAGATTTCATTATTTTCTTGGAAAACATTGTTGAGTAATATTGATCTTTTCACCAACTAATATCCCTTAATCTTTTTCCACATAAAGTACGTGTGAATTTTTTTTTGCATTCTCTATTTCTGCATGATTATTAAAACAAAACAAAACAACAAAGGTATATTCAGGTCCTATTAGGTGCCAGAAACTGGACCTCTTATACTTAGGAAAGTTGAGTGTCAACTGCCTAGATGTCTCTCTGGTCCTTCAGTTTGCTTTCAGATTGAAATAAACTTCACATTGACCCTATCTCAGGAATTGAGGGAATTGCGTTCTTTTTTTTTTTTTTTTTTGATGAAGGCTCATTTATTTATTTATTTATTTATTTTTAACTATATTTTATTGATTATGCTGTTACAGTTGTCCCATTTCCCCCCTTCTTTCCCCCCTCCCCCTTACCCCCCTTTCCCCTCCCTTTAGTTTTGTCCATAGGTCATACACATAAGTCCTTCTGCTCCTGTACCTCCTATACTGTTCTAACCTCCCCTTGTCTCTTGTCTACCTCCCATTTATGCTACTTGTTCTGTGCCCCATTCCCACCTCTCCCCCTACCACTCCCCTGTGATATTCCTCCATACCTCATATAACTCCCTTCAACATTTCATACAATAAAGGCTGGGTGGTGATGAACTTCTTGAACTTGACCTTATCTGCAAAGCACTTTCTCTGCCCTTCCATTCTAAATGAAATCTTCTTTCTCCCAATATGTTCAAGGCTTTCTGGGGAAGTGTATGCTGTGATTGGTGACCTGCGGCTAATCATCTATTTCGATAGAACTCTCAACTCCTGATCTGCATCTTATCTTCCATGCTGCTGTTGCCTCTCTGCACTCTGTTGCCCCATGCTGTACACCTCAATTTTTGTACTCCCCACAGCCCCACTGCCCCACATTTGCATATGTATACTTTAGTGAAGGTCTCAAGTTGGGAAGGGGGTTAACCTACAGCCTGGAAAACAATCAACAATAAATATTAGACCTCAAATGTTCCTTTGTAATTCTTGCCTCCAAGAGCTCCTCGTAGGACAAGCTCTTGGCACAGAGTCCAAGTGTACATCAAAATGCTTGACTTTTCCTTTCTTTAAACCTCACCATAAAAAAAAGTGAAGAAATATCACCCAAAGATATGTTTATTAATTTTTATTTTTTTTAGAGAGAAGGTGGGGAAGAGAAAGAGAGAGAGACCGACATGATCAAGAAACATCTATTGGTTGCCTCCCTACCTGCAACCTAGGTATGTGGCCTGATTGGGGATCAAGCACACAACTTTTTTGTGTACAGGACGATGCTTAATAACTGAGCCACCTGGCCAGGGCGACTTCTCCCCTTTTTCTCTCTTGAGGCTGTCAGGCCCAAGTCCTCCTTTCTTTTATTTCTTGCTTCAAAGCAATGTGGCCCTTGTTTGGGATTTCACCTTTTTTTTTTTTTTTTTGGAACAAAGAAACTATCAAGGAATTAGACTGAACAAAAAAATAACTTTTCTTCTTAATAAAAAATTCCTTATGAAGATTTTAGTGTAAGACAAAGGTTCATTCTTATTACGTCTATCTCTGAAAAATTCAACCCAAAATTCCATGCAACTATTAATATTATGAAGATTAAGTATATTTATAAACTGTTCATGTTCATAGAAAGCTATTATTATAAATTATCATTTGCAAAATACAGATTATGTTTAGATATTCTGAATTTCAAGCCACTAAAGTAAGCCAGGGCATGCGTGAGTTTTGCTTCCCATGGTGTGCACCCTGAAGGTCTTGCACAGATACAAGTCTGCCTGTGTAAGAACTGCAGGATCAAAATACGAATACCACAAATCTAAAGGTATCTCTCACAAAAAGTGATTTTTTCTCCTTTACTAAGAAAAGACTATGTTTTTATTTAGTGCATTTTATAGGTTAAATTGTGTCCTAAAAGGTTACCTTGAAGTCCTAATAATGCCCAATACCCCAGAATGTGACCTTATTTGGAAATAGGGTCTTTTCAAAGGAAATAAAGTTAAAATGAGGTTATTATGGTGATTCTAGTCCAGTAAGACTGGTGTCCTTATAAAAGGGAGGCATTTGGACACACAGACACACATACAGGGAGAAGAAAATCATGTGAACATGAAAACAGAGATCAGGTGATGTATCTACAAGCCAAGGAATACTAGAAATTGCTAACAAACCACCATAAACTAGGAGAGAGGCAGGAAGCAGATTCTTCCTCACAGCCTTTGTAAGAAACCCTACTGATACCTTGACCTCAGACTTCTAGCCTCCAGATTTCTAAAGCTGCCCAGTTTGTAATACTTTGTTACAGAACCTTAACAAATGTATAGAGAGCACTAGACTAGAATGAAGACTTTATTAATATTTCTTAACTCCTTGGTCTGTTTCTAACAAAATATTGTGGGAAGACATTTTATTTTCGTGAAAAAAGGTTTTTTTTTAAACTATAGGTAAACTGCTTTTCAATTTAAATGAACATATTTAGTCAAATACACTGGATTGAAATCCCTTTCAATTACCCAAATAATCTATCTGGAAATGATACTTCTAAGAGGGGAGATTAAGTAGATGTTTACTAATGGGTCTTGGGTTTCTTTTTTGGAAGTACTGCTTGTGGAGGAACCAGATGCTTGTGAGTGTGGAAGGGACTTGGAAAGCAGGAACGAATGCGTTGGGAGTAGCGAAGCAGGGCCAAGACCAGTAGTGGTCTCCTCGGGACACTTTTGGAGACACTG
This sequence comes from Micronycteris hirsuta, assembly GCA_004026765.1. Taxonomy (NCBI): domain Eukaryota; kingdom Metazoa; phylum Chordata; class Mammalia; order Chiroptera; family Phyllostomidae; genus Micronycteris; species Micronycteris hirsuta. The sequence continues at coordinate 27,920 of PVJI01012417.1, read as the reverse complement.
AAACAAATATTAGTGGAAGAGGGTTGCAAACATATTTCAAAGTTCTCTCCAGTGATTGAAAACTTTTACTTTACTTTCTTGGGGTAACGTATAGCAACTGAGGATAAACATGAACAGAATGGTTGTCTTGATGTGAAGGAAAAAACTATTAGATTTGCAGTCAGAAGCCCTGGTTGTTTAGGTGGCCTGTTTTTCTACTTTCTTGCTGTATATTACAGAAAGTTACGCAGAATCCTCATTGGTAGAATCAATGATGTCCATTTGATTGTCTTATTACATGTAAGTGAGATAAATTATGATTATGCTTTAAAGATTGTCTTGTCCTATGAGAGTATGATTATGGTTGTGAACAGACATGCCTGTATCTACAGCCCTATATAATAAAGGAGTCAAGGTGTATCGGAGGTTAATTATTTGTTTTTCAGCAAGATTTGTGCAACTTTTTCTTTGGAAATGAATGTTTGTTCAGAGACATAGGCAGAGTTATAAATTGCCAAAGAAGATTCATATCAGAGAAAATTTCAATTGGAATATAACTTGGAATTTCAATTGGAAATAACTTGGAAAATATTCCTCTCTGAGATTTCTTTGAGGTGAAAAGCCATTCCTTTCTTTCTGAGTGGCCATTATTAGAGAACAGTAATAAACTGTATTTGTTATTTTGATGAGTCAAGCCCTGTGGCCTAACACATTCCATTTTCTATTTCTCAAGTTACTTTCACTTTTTTTTAATTGCCAGGATTTTCTAAACAGTTATTTCAGAATTGCTTATAAACAAGATGGCTGACCATTGTTTGGTACAATATAAGCAAATATCCCTAAATGATTAAATGTTTCACCCACTGACTGAAGATTGGTTTCTTAGCCACTGTACTAAGTGGTTGGAATAAGAACAAAGATAAATTAACAAATAATTTATGACTGAAATGTAAGTATGTCTTAAGATAAAACTTCTCTTAAAATAAAGTTCCTTGAACATTTTGTAAGAATCAAGTTTTTAAAAAAGGTACATTTGGGAAGTTATTTAATACAGAAACATTAGAAGTTTTTGTTATCATCGATGTAATGTAATATCAGCTGTTGGACGGAATGGCAGTTGTAATATCTGAGGTCAGACTAACGTCTGTATATTGAAGTGTAAATAAATAAATTTATTTAATGTTTTATATAGTGTAACTTAATAGTACATACTCTTGACATGAATAATAGGCATAATCCTGGCTACATGGATAATTAAAGTCTGAAGACCACACTTTCAGTGAATACGTACGTACCCTTTGAGTAAGACTAATAATGAAGCCAACTCCTGTGATATTTATGCAACTGCTAAACTCTCACTGAAGTCAATGGGAGCTTGCTTACGTAAGGGCTGCCAGCCTTCGCCTCCAGAGATTAAAGGGGAAAAAATCCTTAAACTCTTTCAACATTAATATTGCCTGGAAAAGAATCCAGCCATGGTCTAAGTCATGCAGCTTTCTGAACCTAGCAAGTAGAAGGGTAAACAATAAACACCAGTTATTTTAAGCATGATCTAATCAGAGTTCAATGAAAAGTAATATTATATTTGATCTCTAAGATATTAATAGTTATATATCACTATTAGACATTTTTATGTAGTCCACGATCCAAACAGAGCCTTAAGTCTGTGGTATTTAATGAATCAAGGTTCTCTGGCCGTGGGGCTGAGTGGGAGTGAGGACGAAACATCTTCTCTCTATTTTTTCCCCCTCAGGTGCAGTTTTATGTTAATATAAGAGAAGTGTGGCCTTCCTTCTCATAGCACTAAAAGTGAGCTAATCCCTGTGTAAGGAATCAGTAAGGACGGTCTGCTTAATCTAGTCCCAGTGTGAAACTGTTGACATTTGTTCTTTTTTCTATCATTATGTGACTGGGCCTGTTTTGTGCTGGATTAGGCACAAATCTCCTGTGCAGCACATTTGGCATGTTACTAGTAGTTTAACTTCATTAATAATGTATGAAGAAAATGTAATCCACGACAAGGAAGAAAGTTTTTTTTTTTTTTTTGCTTCTCCCAAGTCATTTGGAATGAGTAATTATTCAACATTTTATGTTTGATGTTATATTTTACAATTGAACTTCTCCGGTGATATTTAAAATAGAAACTTTGGCAAATGCTGGTAAAATTCACACCTTTTAAAATGTTAAGTGTGATTTACTGATAACCAGTAAAACTTAGTAGGAAATTAAATATTTATTCAGCTTATTTCATTTTCAGGGTCATAATGCTCCTTCTGAGTCATTCCTAATAATTTCCACCAGCAAGCCACGAACAGACAGCAAGATAGGAGAGCAAAAAATTAAGATGTGATTGTATAAACAAATAAGAACATGCACAGATTTTCAAGGGAGTGCAGACAATCACTTCTGATTGAAACGTCTACGCCTAAATGAATTTGGCTGCATCCAACACAAATGTGCCAGAAGATAAGCCCCTCATTGGTGCTGCTGCGTTTTTATGTTTTGTAAGCTGCTTTACAGATGAAAATGGAACTATATTTGAAACGATGTTTTCTGCTTTTCCATACTCTTGGAATTTGTAAATAGTCACAAAATGGCCTAAGGAAGCTAAGCTCACTGCAAGCACTGGTCACTACAAGTACTTCTGTACTCTGTACTCTCGTCACATTTGGGCGATCAGAGCAACAGCTGGGGAGACTTTTTCAACAAAGATGAGTGTCAGATAATCCTGATGAGATTCCACATCCAACATCTTTTGTAATTATGTCACATTCAGCTGTAATGGAATAATTCAAGCTGAAAGAACAAGCTTTGATCCTTTCTTAAACCTTTCCCTGTGGACTGGCTATCTAAAAGATTTAAAGATATTTCTGTTACAAGATCTAGTGTTTCCTCAGAGAAGTCATGCTTCTGAAGCATCGTGATCTACAAGAACATTGAATTTGCCAAACACATTTCTGAAAGCATCTTATTTTTGAGTGGGAGGGGTGTATTGAATGAAGACGTCAATAATATACTTTTTTTCAATTTTCATCTAGACTATCAAGATTCATTGTCTTATTCTGTCACACCAATGGATAGATAGAAAAGTGATTTAAATACACTGTGGAGCTGCCTTATTACCACATTTAAAGCATATGTGTGCAAATTCATGCATGTACTTATTAAGTTATGTTTTAAGAGAAACTAACCTAGTGAAATATTAGACATATTGTAGAACTAAAAAAAATAAAGTAATTAAAATACTAACAAGTTACAGTCCCAAATTTCTCATTTATAGTAAGTTTTTTGTACAAAATTTATATATTTTACTTTTATTAGCTGTTTGCATTATAATAATGAAACTGAAAGAATAGGTTTTCAAATTTAACTTAACACAAGAATTTTGCTTAATAATAAAGATTAGTCAAAAATAATGATTGCTTATATTAAAAATCACTTATTTTTGCTTATAACCATTCTATTTCTATCATTTTTTTGTTTCTTTCTTCCACTATACTTGTTTTTCTCTTTCTCTGTTTCTTTTTTCATTCTACTATCATTTCCCCCCCTGAGACTGAGTTATTGAAAACAGTGTGACAGAGCAGAAACCATGGACTTGACTTTAATTTTGGCTTAAAGAAACTTACTATGAAAATAAAAAGCAGTGTTAAAAAGTAAGCTTTCTTTGAGTGTAATTTTTAAAAGTGAATCTATATAACTCTTAAATCATGCATTTGACCGCTCTTTGACTTCTTCAGCAGAGAAAAGATGATGAATGCATGAAGACCCCCAAAAGAAAATCAGAATTTGAGTTGGTAGAAACACAAAGAGGAAAATCTACAGGACTAAGTGGTCCAAATACTAAAACAATTTTTGCCCAAAGTAATGAAGAAACTTAATTCATGTCAAAAGGTCCTCTGAAAGATCATATTTTCCCACTCAACATTTCTTCTATGCCCCCAGTGCTAAATAAAATATGCATGTCTTTAGCTCACATTTTCATATTGTTTTTTAGTAAATTTATATGCGAAGAATAATTATAGATATTCTTTTGTTTTATTTAGGTCTTTAACTGTATGTTTGATTCGATCTTAATATCCCTAACTCGGAAGTATCACTTACCATTTTCATAGAGGAGGACACTGAAGCTCAGAATGGCTAACTGACTTACACAGATGTGAGATAAAACTGGCATTGAAAGTCGGAGTTTCTCACCAATCCAAAAGAACCTATGCACCCCAATGTTCATAGCAGCACAATTTACAACAGTCAAGTGCTGGAAGCAGCCTAGGTGCCCATCAGGGCAAATGAGTGGATCAAAAAACTATGGTACATTTACACAATGGAATTCTATGCTGCAGAAAGGAAGAAGGAGCTCCTACCCTTTGCAACAGCATGGATGGAACTGGAGAGCATTATGCTAAGTGAAATAAGCCAGGCGGTGAAAGACAAATACCATATGATCTCACCTTTAACAGAAACCTAATCAACAAAACAAACAAACAAGCAAAATATAACCAAAGGCACTGAAATTGAGAACAGGCTGACAGTGACCAGAGGGGAGAGGGGAGGGAATTTCAGGGGAAAAGGGTGAAGGGTTTGCAGGAACAATCATAAAGGACACATGGACAATAATGGTGGAGGCGTGGAAATAAGAGGGAGGTGGGGAGGGCTGGGGGGTTGAACTAGGGTGGGAGGAAAAGGCAGAAAACTGTACTTGAACAACAATTAAAAAAAAGAAAGTCGGGGTTTCTGTCTGTGAGTAGCACTTTCTGTTGTACTACAGTTTCCCTTTTTCTGATTTTGTTGATAGTTATTGTGGTGGGAGACTAAAGAAAAAATAATATAGCTACTTAAGACTACTTAAGACTTAGATATTACTTTTGTTTTTATTTTTAATCCTCACCCTTGCCTTTTGTATGTACCCTGACTGGGGATCGAACCCACAACCTAAGTATGTGCTCTGACTGCGGAGTCGAACCCACAACATTTTGGTATATAGGATAACGCTCTAACCAGGCCACTTGGTCACATCTAGATGATATTTTTAATTGTAACTTCATAATAATTTTTTCCTGAGATCTAGAATGTTCCCTGGCTGGTGTGGCTCAGTGGATTGAGTGCTGGCCTGTGAACAGAAAGGTTGCCACTTTGATTCCTGGTCAGGGTACATGCCTGGGCTGTGGGCCAGGTCCCCAGTTGGGGGTGTGTGAAAGGCAGCCCATCAATGTTTCTCTTGCACATCAATGTTTCTCTCCCTCTCTTTATACCTTCCTTCCCTTCTCTCTAGAAGTAAATACATAAAATCTTTCCCCCCCAAAAAAAGAATGTTTCATCTTTTTAAAAAGATAATGACTGAAGAGAATGACAATTGCACTCTCTGACTGTGACCCACCAAAATATTGAAGGGAGAAGACTAGATGTCTGCATTCTTGCCCCCAGTCCTAAAGCTTATACTGCGACTCTGTAGATATGTAGAGTATTCTGAATATTCAATGTTCTGAGTATTTACTTAATTAAGTGCAACTCAGTTTTTTCTTGTTTTGCTATGGCTAAAAGAGTCATTTCTGGTAAAACTACAAATTGATTTTTGAACAAATAAGAAATTTAGAATATTGAAACCTTGACCACTAACAGTGAATTTCCACTTGAAGAGAACTTCCTTGCTGGTGAATATAACAAAAGCTAGTAATATTTTCCTAACAGATAAAACGTTTTGTGGGCTGACAGATCTGAAATTCCTACCTGGTGTCCATTTTATCATATATAACTTTACAATCTTTTTTTCTTTTCCTCAAAATGTTTTTTTTTTTCTTATCGTTCTATCACCAAATTACTGCTTATATTTTCGTAGTAGAATTGACGACATAGGTCACATCACTCGTGAATTCACCAAGTGAGCTTTCCTGCCAATTTTATGTCTCTAACATTACTTAATTCCTTGGAGGAAAAATCTAACAATACAGAACCCATATTTCGTGTTTTTAGGTTTTTATAAGAAAATATGAAGTGCATGAATTAAACTTACTCTCTTATTGGCATTACTCATCTAATACTTTTTTGATAGTTTTCCAATTCAGGATCCTAAAAGATGTTTTGAGGAAAAAAATTCCTAAGTATTTTATCCCCTTAAAACAAATGATTGGTCAGAAAACTCTAATCTTCTGCTTATTGCAGTTGATCAGATTTCAATGCTTTGTGTGCGAAGCAGAAAACACTGACTTTCTTCACTTTGTCACCATATAAATCTGGGGATGCACGCCAGAGGACACAGTTGTGGTTTTGAGGGCAAGTTCAACACTGCTAATGGTATTGCTTGAGTTTTACTTTTTAAATGTGGCTCCAGATAAATCATTGTTTTATATTGTAGCAACTTTTTATTTAAGAGACCATATATCTAAAGATCAGTTTCATTCATAAGAAACAAAATGGTTTATTTTCCGTTTATGGAGACTCCATAAAAATAAGCCTATTTTTTTCTGTACACACACACACACTCACACACATTTTTTCTTTACATTATTTTAAGGGGTATGTTAAAAACATTTGTTAGTTCCAAATCTAAAGAAAGTAGAATGAATACTATCACTCCCAGTGTGCTCATCACTTAGCTTCAGTAATTACTATGATAATCCTGTTTCGTCTACATCCCATCCTACCCACTGGGTTGTTCTGAAGCATGTTCAGACCCAATATTATTCCACCTATAATTATTTTTCTATATATCTCTAAAGGTAATAATTCTTCTTTAAACATGTAAAACAATCCATAGCACAGAATAATTAACCATAATTCAAATATCATCAACTTTGACAGGTTTTTCACTTTTATTGAGAAGCCATTATGTTCTTGGTTATTTGTTTTTTTTTTTAATTTAAATCTTCATAAGCTTAAAATTAATTTCCCTTTCCAACTCACAACTTAGTATAAAATAGTGTCTAAGAGAATAGATTTTGAATAATTAGGGTTCAAATCCCTGCTTTGCTTTTATTAGCTAGGTTGCCTGGGGCACATTAATAAGACTCAATTTCCTCATGTCATATAATTATGTCAAATGATTTATATATGTAAAGTGCTTAGCTTAATAGCTGGTATGTAGTAGGTTTTTAGTAAGTATGTGCTATTTTTATAAAATTCTGGAGTTGGAATTTGAACCCAGGTCTGTCCAGTCCCAAAGCCTGTGAACTTTCCACTGTGCCATGCTCAACTTGCGTGGTGACAACATTGGCAGCACACCGTCCTGGACACTCTATAAAGAGTATTTAATGTGTACTTATTAAGAATCCACTCCTTGGTAGCCCTAAACTTTCCATCATCTTTGGCAAGCTAGTAACTGGAACTCTCAGTCATGGCAATCACTGGTCACAGAACGCAGCTGAGCCTCAACAGGTGGCCGTGAAGGTGAGCAGAGCCAGCGTGGGCACGCAGTAGGCAGAGCAGGACATCGTGGTGGCAGGTGGGGTTCGGTGCTAGACAACAAGACCAGGGAACTCGGGGAGGGCAGACTGCCACAGCCAGCATTTTGCATTCATGATGTTCTCAAGCAACATCGTTAGCCTGGGCCACGGCCGTGGCTTAGATGCCACAAGAATGAGGCTGCTCTTTGTGCTGATTTATGCTCACAATTATAGGTCTTGTGCTTTCCAACTTCATATTTTTTATGTCAAGAAATATTCCAGCCTAGATTTGGTCAAACCAGAGAATACAAATCAAGTTTTGGGAATGATTGGATGCTAAAATGTTATGGATTAATACAGAGCAGAAACGCAGCTTTGCCACAGAGCCAGAGGATTTAAAAACTGGGCCAAAGAGTATACAAGTAATATTTATTAAGTACCTAAAATGGATCAGGAACTGAGGGTTAGAAAAGAGACTGCTTTCCCCACAGCCCCCACTCCCAGTTCTCACTTTGGTAAAGAGTAATAGCTAAAGCAGGAGATTTCTGTCAAACCTGTTATTATTATTAATGTTTCCATACTTTAAATTTCTCCATGATTACACAAGCCTGTGCTCCTCTGTTTGTTTCAGAAATAAGTGATGAAGTTTAATTCCTTTTTTCATTAGTTCAATAAACATTTATTGAGCGCCTATTATATACTGTGTACTTTTCTAGGTACTGAGGCCATGGCGGTGAAGAAAACAGACAAAATCTCTGCCCTGGTGGAATTTACATTCTAGTGGGGAGACAGAAGATAAGCATGGAAAACATAAAGTATGCTAGCAGAAGAACACTGAGGAGAAAGAGACAGGAAGGAGGAACTGAAAGTATGGGGGGAGTTACGCAAGTTTAAATAAGGCAGAAGGGAAGGTGTTCCTGAAAATGTCCCTTAGGAATAAAGATCTGAAGGAAGTGAGAGGATCACCCATGCAGATATGTAGGTATGAGTGTTTCTACGCTAAGGGGACAGCAGCAATGACGTCCCTAAGGCAGACTGTGACTGGCATGTAGGGAGAATGGTCAGGAGGCCACTGTGCCCTGTGTGAGAGTGGCAGGACATGAGACAAGGGAGAAACCTGTGTGCCGATCGTGTAGGGTCTTCAGGCCTGAGTGAGGATGTGGGCTGCGTGAGACGGGAGATGATCGCAGGGCTCTTGAGAGGAGCAGCGGCGCAATCCCACCGCGGCTGCATCAGCATCACTGCGGCTGCAGTGTGCAGAACAGAGGGTGCATGAGGACAATGCCTGACACGTACTAAGGAACATTAGAATAAACTGTTATTGCTGATGTTACAACTATTATAATCCAACTTTACGGTTTGATTGTGGCTGTTGAGTGAATTGACAAGGAGACTCATTTAATGTGAAGCAATCACTCATTTTATGGAAATGATTACATAAAAATGATTAAATGTGTTATGTCTTCTTTTATTTATGAAGTGATGTATAGAGAGACAGCTTGAGAGGAAAACTCTTTGCGGCTGTGGTGTATCTTTACAGAAACTTTAGGATTAAAATTTTTTATTTTGGACATTTTAAGTGCCTCAGCTTTAAACTAACTATAAAAAACTACTTATAAGTTGTGCCTCAGGAGACCAGAGTCCAGTATACCTTTAGGATATTAAAAAATATATATTCATCAATTAAAACATATTTCTTGACAAATAAAGCAATATGTAAATGTATTTATGCCAGTTATTAAAAACAAATGATATAGCTTTAAATTACAATATTAGAATGTAGTTCTTTATTGTTTTGCTCCATAGAAATACTTTTTGCAGTGTGTCCTAATGATGGCTGTTAAAGAACATTTCTTTTAGTGGATATTGTTTTCAAAAAATTCCAGATTGGATACTGATGATACACCTTGAATATGTATGTATTATAGAGAAATTATTATTGTGATTAAAATTTAGAGTGCAACTTACAGAAAAAAATTTTTTCTGAAACTATTTAATGAAACAATATATCCTATAAATTTTATTTATGTTGTCAAGCTTTTAAATTTCCCTTCCTTTTAACATGAACAGATTTATAAATTTTTAGAACTCATGGTTCAATAGGAATGTATCTGTATATCTGTATCTGATATATACCTACATATCAATTTACTTTTTTGTAACAAATATTATTTTAGGAAAAGGTGGATATTATTCACTGGATAGTTTTCTAAGAGAATATTCCCTCTAGAGCATTACTATTATACACGATCTGTTTTGTTTGGCATTTAAAGCTGTCTGTGAAATTCAAGGAACTTTTTAGGGACTTCTCAAACTTTCTTGATCGTTTCCCACATCTACTTTCCCTTCAACGGCCAGTTGCTTTCTAGTAGAGTCAAAATTTAATAACCTTCAATTTCTTAGATCTCACTTAAAGGTGGATGCTGAGACAATGTGGACGTAGAAAGATTTAGAACTTGAAAACTACAAATTTAGCTAATACAACAATCTACTGTTTGGTAGTGTCTGCTAGACTTCATTTTTAGAATACAATTTTTAAGCTTTCTAAAATAGATATTTTTTCCCTTGAAAAGCAAAAAGATATTTTGCAAATAAGAAACTATTTACAGACACTGGTGAAAGAAATTAGCTTCTTATTCCTTCTAACTTGCAATAATTTTAAGAAAGCAAATAATAAATATAATTTTGAAAGAAAAAGTGTTAGGATGAAGGAAGAAAAATACAACCTTTAAGAATCAATTAAAAAAAAACAAATGTAATTGTTTATAAAGGACTGAAACTATTAAGGAATTTGCTGCTGAACCTTGACAGAGATACTTAAAATACACTATAATTTAACCCAATTTCATCACTGCTTCTTGATTTTTGGCGTGCATAGGAATTACCTGAGTAGCTTGGTATAAATGTAGCTCCTTGGCCCACCACAAGGGTCTCTGGTTTAGTGAGTCTCAGATAGGACCTGTGCAGGAATCCTAGTTAGAAGCATCCGAGATGATTGAAACCTGTGATCCTAGGACCATACTCTCTTGCCCAACTGGCCCTTCGATGCTGCTACTCACCCATATTTTGCCCTTAGACTTGTAATTTAAAATTTGTTCTCCTTATGGTACCAATTATAAGTTGCTTCCCTTTGTTCTTAGTAGATATATTTACTTTAGTTTTGGGATGATGAAACGCTGTGATTCATGATGCCCCTAAACTCCTGCCTCCCTTTACACCAGAATCTCATTACATTTGCTCTTTCTCCTTCTCATCTCAGAGGAGGACATGTCCCTACTTCTTTCTAAGGTTGCAGCTCTCTTTATGCCCTTATATTCACTGGCTCAATGTCTGGATCTCTCATTATCTTCCAAGCTCTGTGAGGACACAGACTGTGACTGTCTACTTGATCCCCACTTCTTCAGAGTTGAGTACAGGACCTGGTGCATTGCCAACACTCAGTACATGTGTGTACATTGAAGCCAGGAGAGATCTCTTCTCCTCCTGTTCCCAAGAGTTTACTTCGTTTTCTTTTTACCACCAATCATTCATTCTCTATTCTCCATACTCCAACATTCTACTTGGGTGGCTTTATGCTCTCTCCCCCTATGGTTACATCTCCTTAGACTACAGAAATGCTCACATCTTTCTTAAAATTAACACCCAAATCTCCAACTTTTCTATGCTATGTGATGGCTTTTGTATAAAAAAAAGTAGTTTCCCTACTATTCATACTGAAGAAAAACGGACTTATTTCTCCTCCTTAACTGGACACTTGAGGGTCTACACCAAAATATAGGGCAAGAAATATACTCTCATATGGTAGAACTACTAAGTTTATTTATCCAAATGCAGTTTGTTGATCTGTTAATCTGTCATATTTCTAGGCTGAGCTATTCTGCCAGGGCAACATTCTATTGCGTTTAAAGCAGCTGTACTGGAATTGAGGCACCAGTTAGAGTCTGTATCTTAAGAACACTGAATGAGATGATGTTGGAGAGACAACATGTAATCAACTAGAAAGTACAATTCAAAGCAGCAACAAGACCTGTAAGGTATCTAAAATGGGCTTAATCAAGAACACACATGGAATCTAGTGAACAAGATAAGCTGACAAACAAAATAGAAATAGAGGCTTGGTTACATGGAATAGACTGGCCAGGGGGAAGGGGCTTAGGGGACTGGATAACAGAAGGTGAAGAGATTAAGAACAAAAAAATATATAAAACACATAAACAAAGGCAACAGTGTGGTGATGGCCAGAGAGAAAGCGGTGACAGTAGAGGAGGTGGGCAAAGGGGGATAAAAGGGGTGGAAAGAGACTTTACTTTGGGAGATGGGTGCATATACAGTGCGCAGGCAATGTTTCGTTGAGTTGTATATACACTTGAAAACTGTATGCTTTTGTGAACGAATGTCACCTGAATAAATTCAATTAAAAATATAATTACCATATTATAGAAAAGAACGCACAATTATGTGGAAAAATTGAAGACTGTAAGAAATAACATATAAATGATTTTTATAAATAGACATTTCTTGCTTCTGGTTGGGATGACTTAATATTGTGAAAATACCACACACTTCATAAATTAATCTATAAATTTAAATTAATCTATAAATATCATTCCAATCAAAATACCAGTTGTGTTTTCCATGTACTAGGAAGACATTGTTCCCAAATAAGTCATGTTAAGAAGGATAAAAAGTGTGTGTGTGAGGGTGATTCTTGCTTGCTCTATAAGATATTGAGAAATTGGCCCAAGAACAGAAAACTTGACTAACAGAATAGAAGAGAAAGCACAAAGAGACCCAAGTGTGTATGTGCATATGTACTTAATTTACGGTAAAGGAGACAACTCAACTTGAAGGGAAAGGGATGAATCATTTAGAAGATGTTGGGAAACCTTGTTTACCAAAGACAGAAACATAAACTGGATTGCAAAATAACAAAGTATTTAAAACTAAGCTCAAGATGTAAAAGGTAAAACTATATATGTAGTTAACGGAAGAAAGCATAGGATAATACCGGTGATATAGGGATGGTAAACGATTGTTTAAATAAAACATCAAAGGAACACTGCTTATGGTAAATATTGATGAATTTGGTTATACTAAATTTGATAAATTTTGATGAAGGATGCCATGGACAAGTTAAGAGCTAACAGAATTAGAGAAAACAAATGTTCTAGATACTAATATCTTTAAAAAGTTATGTGTTCAGAGTATACAAGGAATATCTGTAAATTAACAAAAAAGATAGCAGAAAATTAAAGAATATAAATAAGAAAAAATACTGTAAATAATGCCGCTATGGACATTGGGGTGCATCGGTTCTTTTGAATTAGAATATAAAAAAGAATAAAAATAAGAAAAGAATATAAATATTAAAAAATATAAATAGGAAAAATAGAAAACCTTCATGTCCAATAAATAAATTGAGATGTTCAATTAATTTATAATAATGAAAACCTAAATTAAAAGAACAAAGCAATATCATTTTACTTCTATTAACTTGGAAACCTGGTTGATGCCAAGTATTGTTAGGGATATGAGACCTTCGTACCTGCTGGCAGAAAGTAAACTAGAATGGCCATTCTGAAAGCCATCTCTTCAAATATGATTATATTTACATCTATAAACCCATAGATCTGTTCCTGGGTATAGTATGTGTGCTCAAGAAGTTACCACATGGCTCACTATTATTTGTAATGGTGGATATTAGGAGGCAAGGGGGGTGTCTCTGTCCCTTGGAAAGTGATAGTTAAGATGGGCACAGTTGCTCACCATGAAGAACCAAATAACTGTGCAAAACAACAGACTAGATCTGTACTGAGCAACCGGAATGATCTTAAAGTCGAAGTTTTAACTGAAAATAGGAAGAAACATCAAGCAATGCACATTTTTGCAATAAAGCACACAATGCAAATATAAAAGATATGAAAATGCATGTAAGGGAATTTTAATACTAAAAATGGTTATGTACCATACAGGGTTTGGGGGATTGGAGATAGCAAAGAATGTAATTCCTCAATGTTTGGTTATCTATGTGCAAGCCATAAGCAAGCTAATATTTGAGGGGGAAAAATCCTTATTCTGAATAGCTATAAAATGGATTAAAAAAGAAATTAGCAAAGAGGCTGTGGCAATAATCTAGACAGGAGCTGCTGAGTACCTGAACTGAGTTTTGTCAGCAGGCTACTGTACTTATATAAATGTTTGAGGGGAGACAATAAATAAATTCAAGTTTAAAACTTAAGGAGAGGTTCTATTTCTGGTAATACTATGATTAGAATCACTTGGAGCAACTACTCAACTAAAAATGCTGGATAAATTCTAGAAATTTTTGAAGCACAAACGGGTTGGCAAGGCATTGGCACTACCAGACCAAACGCACAAATCTTCTACCCTCCTGTGACCTTTACTCCGTTGATCCTACCAACATTTCAGGGTTCCTCGCCCACATGATATACCCATTCTCCTCCTTCATCACTTAAACTCCACAGGCAATTGATAGAGATCATTCTCTTGTATATTTCCTTGATGATTTTGTCCTTGGGTTTCACTGTAGTTGGCTTGTTGAAACTACAGTCAAATCCAAGCTCTGTCTCTGTCCTCTTATACTTGTCCTATTGAACATAACTGTTGCAAAACTGGAAGCACTCAACCACGTTAAATGGTGTCACTTTAAATCTAATGCTACCAAGCAAACGAACTTTCTCTAGCTAGTCCCTTAACTTACCTGCTTGCTTAGATGACTATTTTACACCTTTCTTTCTTTTCAAAATTTCCAAACCTCTTTCCCCATCTTCAGACTTAATAGATCACCATGTTTCCTTTTCTTCCTTTTTAAAAATTTTGTTTTCCAATTACAGTTTACATTTAATATTACTTTGTATTAGTTTCAGGTGTACAGCATAGTGATTAGACAACTATATACTTTATGAAGTATTCCCCTTGATATTTCCAGTACTCACCTGATACCATACATAGTTATTACAGAATTGTTGACTATATTCCCTATGTTGTACTTTACATCCCTGTGACTATTTTGTAACTACAAATTTGTACTTCTTAATCCCTTCATCTTTTTTACACATCTGGCCAACCCTCAGTTTATTTATTCTCTCTCTCTGTGAGTCTGTTTCTGTTTTGTTTGTTCATTTATTTTGTTTAGATTCCACATGTAAGTGAATCATATGGTATTTGTCCTTTTCAGTCTGACTTATTTCATTTAGCATAATACCCTCTAAGTCCATCCATATTTTTGCAAATCGTAAGATTTTATTCTTCTTATAGCTCAGTATATTTCATTGTATATGTGTACCACCTCTTCTTTATTCACTTGCCTACTGATGGGTACTTGGGTTGCTTCCAGATCTTGGCTATTGTAAATAATGCTGCAATAAACATATGGGCACATATACTCTTTTGAACCAGCATTTGGGTTTCTTCAGATATATACCCAGAAGTGGAAACACTGGATGATAAGACAGTTCCATTTTTAATTTTTTGAGGAAACTCCATATTGCTTTCCGCAGTGGTTGTGCCAATCATTCATGAGAGTTCCCTTTGCTCCACATCCTCATCAACTGTTGTCATTTGTGGATTTATTGATGAGAGCCGCTCTAATATGTGTGAGGTGATATTTAATTGTGATTTTTTTTAAAGATTTTATTTATTTTAGAGAGAGGGGAAGGGAGGGAGACAGAGACAGAGAGAAACAGCAATGTATGGTTGCCTCTCACATGGCCCTCACTGGGGACCCGGCCCGCAACCCAGGCATGTACCTTGACGGGGAATCGAACCGGGACCCTCTGGTTCCCAGCCCGCGCTCAATCCACTGAGCTACACCAGCCAGGGCCTTAATTGTGATTTTAATTTGCATTTCTCTGATGATTAGTGACATCTTTCTATATGTCTTTTGACCATCTGTATGTCCACTTTGGAGAAATGTCTATTCAGGCCCTTTGCTCATTTTTTAATTGGATTGTTGGTTTTTATGGCTTATGTTGTGTGAGTTCTTAAAAATTTTTGGATATAAACCCTTTATCAGATGTATCAGTGGCAAATATCTTCAGCCATTTATTAAGTTGTCTTTTCATTTTGTTGATTTTTTTCTTTTGCTTGGTGGCTTTGTTTCCTGAAATTTTTTGGAATAGTTTAAGGAAAATAGGTGTTATTTCTGATTTGAATGTTTGGTAAAATTCACTTGTGAAGACATCAAGGCAAGGATTTTTGTTTGTTGAAAGTTTTTTTAATTGGTGATTTATCTTAGTTTGCCATTCTTGGTCTGTTCAGGTTTTCAGTTTCTTATTGATTCAATCTTGGAAGATTGTGTATTTCTAGAAATTTGTACATTTCTCTCAGATTGTCCAATTTGTTGGGATGTAATTGCTCATAGTATATCTCATAATCTTTTTATTTCCTTTTAAAAAATATATTTTATTGATTATACCATTACAGTTGTCCCATTTTTTTCTCTTCTTTACTCACCTGTGCCCTGCACCCCTCCTCCCACCGGCATTTCCCCCTCTTAGTTCATGTCCATGGATCCTACACATAAGTTCTTTGGATTCTCCATTTCCCATACTATTCTTAACCTCTCCCTGTCTCTTTTGTACTTACCATTCATGCTTCTTATTCCCTGTACATTTTCCTCCATTCTCCCTCCTCCCACACCCCCTTCACCACTGATAACCCTCCATGTAATCTCCATTTCTGTGATTCTGTTCCTATGCTAGTTGTTTGCTTAATTAATTAATTTTTTTAGGTTCAGTTGTTGATAGTTGTGAGTTTGTTGTCATTTTACTATTTATATTTCTGGTCATTTCTTTTTTCTTAGATAAGTCCCTTTAACATTTCATATAATAAGGGCTTGGTGATGATGAACTCCTTTAACTTGACCGTATCTGGGAAGCACTTTATTTGGCTTCCATTCTAAATAATAGCTTTGCTGGATAGAGTAATCTTGGATGTAGGTCCTTGCCTTTCATGACTTTGAATATGTCTTTTCAGCCCCTTCTTGTCTGCAAGATTTCTTTTGAGAAATCAGCTGATAGTCTTATTGGAACTCCTTTGTAGGTAACTGTCTTCTTTTCTCTTGCTGCTTTTAAGATTCTCTCCTTATCTTTCATCTTGTGTACTGTGATTATGATGTACCTTGATTCAGATGTTGGAACATTTAAAGTTGTCCCAGATGTTCCTAAATCTTTCCTCATTTTTTTGAATTCTTGTTTCTTCATTCTGTTCTGGTTGAATGTTTATTTCTTCCTTCTGGTCCACATTGTTGATTTGAATTCCAGTTTCTTTCCCTTTACTGTTGGTTCCCTGTATATTTTCCTTTATTTCTCTTTGCATAGCCTTCATTTTTTTCTCTATTTTGCAACCATGCTCAATCATTTCTGTGAGCATCCTGATTACCAGTGTTTTGAACTCTGCACCTGATAGGTTGGCTGTCTTTTCATGGCTTAGTTGTGTTTCTGGAGCTTTGATATGTTCTTTCATTTAGGCCATATTTTTTTTTGTCTCTGTGCTTGTTACATTATAAGGGACCAAATCTTAGGTACTTTTCAGGGTGGGACAACCCACCTCTCTGTGTTGCGGCACTGTTGTGGGGGAGGGGTCAGAGAGGGAACAGTGGCACTTGCTCGGCTCATGGCTGGCTTTCAGTCACTTTCCCTGCTACCCATAAGCAAATTGGGCCCTTCTGGTGCTGATTCTAGGTGGATGGGTTTGTGTGTGTTCTAAGACCCTGTGGGTCTCTCCAATGAACTCTCCTGTGAGACTGGGAATTTCTCCTGCCACAGCAAACCTCACAGGTTTTTACAGTCAGAGGTTTTGAGGCTTTATTTCCCTTTGCTGGAGCCCTGGGTTGTGCAGTCTGTCTTGCTCCTCAGTTGTTCCTCCTGGTTTCTCCACATGCAAATGTGGAACTACTGGGTCCTCCAGCCACTGCCTTGTCATGTGTCCTCTCCACCCTGGCTGCCTGACTCTGCCCCTCCTACTAGTCTGAATGAATGTTTCTTCTTTAACTCCTTGGTTGTTGGACTTCCATACAGTTTGATTTTCTGGCAGCTCTGGATATTTTTTGTTTTTAATTCATTTGTTGTTCTTATTTTGGTTGTGCAAGGAAGCAAAGTGAATCTACCTATGCCTGCATCTTGGCCAGTATAATCTTTTTTTTTTTTTTTTAAGATTTTATTTATTTTTAGAGAGAGGGGGAGGGAGGGAGAAAGAGAGGGAAAGAAACAGCAATGTATGGTTGCCTCTCACATGGCCCTCACTGGGGACCTGGCCCACAACCCAGGCATGTGCTCTGACTGGGAATCGAACCCGGACCATTTGGTTCCCAGCCCACGCTCAATCCACTGAGCTACACCAGCCAGGGCGCCAGTATAATCCTTTTATTTCTGCCACATCAGCTATCAGTTCTCCTCTTTCATTTTTTATTTTATTTATTTGTGTCTTCTCTTCTTTTGTTTTTGATGAGTCTAGTTAAAGGTTTATCAGTTTTTTTTCAAAGAAACAGCTCTTGGTTTCATTGATGTTCTGTATTTTTTTTAGGCTTTCATTTCATTTATTTGTATAATGATCTCTATTATTATCTCCTTCTTTTCACTAATTTGGGCTTTGTTTATTGTCTTTCTCTAGTTCCTTTTGGTGTAAGTTTATTTATTTCAGATTTTTCTTTGTTATTATTATTTGTTTTTGAGGTAGGCCTGTATTACTATGAATTTCCCTCTTTGAACTGCTTTTGGCCATGTCCATAGATTTTGGGTCATTGTAATTTCATTTTCTTTCTTTTTAAAAAGATTATTTATTTATTTATTTTTAGAGAGAGGGGAATGAGGGAGATAGAGAGGGAGAGAAAAATTGATGTGAGAAAGAAACATTTATTGGTTGCTTCCCACACATGCCCCAACTGCTCCGCCTGGGGAGTGATTCCACAACCCAGAATGGGCCCCAGCTGGTATTAGAACTAGTAACACTTTGCCTTTCAGGGTGACACCTAACCAACTGAGCCACCCTGGTCAGCACTGTGTTTTCAATTGTTTCAAGGTATCTTTTGGTTTCTTCCCTAGTATTGTTGCTATCCCATTCATTTTTTAGTAACATGTTATTTAGCTTCCATGTGTTTGTATGTTTTTCAGGTTTTTTCTTGTAATTGATTTGTAGTTTCATAACATTGTGTTTGGAGAAGATGCTTGACATGATTTCAATCTTTTTAAAGTTATTGAGACTATTTTTGTAGTCTCACATGTGGTCTGTCTTGAAAATGTTTTATGTGCACTTGAAAAGATTATGTATTTAATTTCTTTGGGGAGAAATACTCTAAAATATCAATTAAATCCATCTGTCCTAATATGTCATTTAAAACCACTATTTCCTTGTTGATATTATGTTTGGATGACCTATCCATTAATATCAATGGGTGTTCAAGTGCCATATAATTACCGTATTAATGTTGATCTTTCCCTTTATGATCATCAAGATTTACTTTACATATTTATTTATTTATTTTTGAAGGTTTTATTTATTTATTTTTAGAGAGGGGGAGGGAGGGAGAAAGAGAGAGAGAGAAACATCAATGTGTGGTTGCCTCTCACGTGGCCCCCACTGGGGACCTGGCCTGCAACCCAGGCATGTGCCCTGACTGGGAATCGAACCAGAGACCCTTTGGTTCTCAGCCCACACTCAGTCCACTGAGCTATGCCAGCCAGGCTGCTTTACATATTTAGGTGCTCCTATGTTGGATGTGTAAATGTTGTAAGGGCTATATCCTCTTGCTGGATTGACCCCTTTATCATTATTATGTAATGTTGCTTTCTATTGTTATAACTCTTGTTTAAAAGTCTATTTTTATATAAGCTTTGCCACCCCTGCTTATCTTTTATTTCCATTTGTATGAAATATCTTTTTCTATTCCTTTACTTTCAGTCTATGTGTGTCTTTCAATCTGAAATGGATCTCTTGTAGACAGCATGTATATGGGTCTTGTTTTCTTCTGCGTTCAGCCACTCTCTGTCTTTTGATTGAAGAATCTAATACATATACATTTAAAGTGATTATTAATAGATGCATAGTTATTGCCATTTTATTATCCATTTTTATGTTTTTTTCTTTGTTCTTCTGAAAGAAATACCTTAAACTTCTTTAGCTTTTTCTTGCCTGGGAAGTTTTTTTATCTTTCTTTTAATTCTAAATGATAACCTTGCTGGTTGGAGAAGTCTTTATTGTAGGTGTTTGCTTTTCATTACTTTGAATACATTCTGCCAATCAATTACGGCCTGCAAATTTTTTGTTGAAAAATTAGGTGGCAGTCTTATGGGAATTTCTTTGTAGATAACTAACTGGCTTTCTCTTTCTGCTTTCAGATTCTCTCTTTGTCTTTAACCTTAGGCATTTTAATTATGATGTGTCTTGTGTGGGTCTTTTTTGGTTCATTTTGTTTGGGACTCATTGTGCTTCCTGATCTTGTATGCTTATTGCCTTCACCATGTAAGGAAAGATTTTAGTCCTCACTTTTTAAACAGGTTTTCAATTCTTTGTTCTCTCTCCTCTTATTCTTATATGCATACATTGCAGAAGGTGATATGCTTGATGTTGTCCCAGAGGTCACTTATACTACCCTCATTTAAATTTTTTTTCTTTTTGCTGTTTCAGCTGGGTGTTTTTAGCTACTGTGTCTTCCAAATCATTGATTCAATCCTCTGCTTTATCTAATCTGATTTTGATTCCCTCTAGTGTAATCTTCATTTCATTTATTGTTAATCTTTATTTTTGACTTTTTAATGTTTTCTATGTCCTTTTTTGTGTGTGTTTACTATCTTTTTAAAAAATCTCTTGAGTTCATCTATTCTTCCCATTAGTTCATGGTATTTTTTTGAATAATGTTTTTATTTTCCAATTATAGTAAGCATACAATATTATATTAGTTTCAGAGGTACAGCCCAGTGATTAGACATTTTATAACTTACTAAGAGATCCTCCCGATAACACTCATACCCATCTGACACCATACATTGTTATTACAATACTGTTGACTATATTCCGTATGGTGTAATTTTTATCTCTGTGATTATTCTGTAGCTACCAATTTGTGCTTTCAATCCCTTCACCATTTTCACCCATCCTCCCAACACTGCACCCCCCAATCTAGCAACCATGAAAATGTTCTCTGTATCTCTGAGTCTGTTTCTGTTATGCTTCTTCATTTATTTCATTTTTTAGATTCCACAACAAGTGAAATCATATGGCATTTTCTTCCTCTGTCAGACTTATTTCACTCAGCTTAATATCCTCTGAGTCCACCCACGTTGTTGTGGATGGAAAGATTTCCTTCTTTTTTTATAGCTGATTCATATTCTATTGTGTGTATGCACCACTTCTTCTTTATCCATTCATCTTAGCTATTTTGTAAACAATGCTACAATGAACATATGAATGTATATGTCTTTTCAATCTACTTTGGTTTCTTTGTTTTTATTTCTTTGGGTAAATACCCAGAATTAGAATTGCTAAGTCCTTCTTTAGCTCTTGTTATACAGCTTTTGTTTCAAAGTCATTTGGCCTGGTATAAGTATTGCTACCCTAGCTTTTGTCTGTTTGTTTCCATTTTTGTAAAATATCTTTTCCATCACATTACACTTAGTCTGTGTTCGTCTTTCCATCTAAAGCGAGTCTCTTGTAGACAGCATGTGCAAAGGCTTTATTTTCCATTTAGCCTGTATGTCTTTTGATTGGGTCATTTAATTCCTCTGCGTTTAAAGTCTTGTTGATATATATGTATTTATTTCATTGCTATTTTATTATTCATATTTTTGAGCTTTTTTTTCCTTCTTCTTAAAGAAGACCCTTTAACATTTCCTGTAATCCTGGTTTGCTGGTAATGAACTCCTTTAGCTTTTTTCTTGTCTGGGAATCTTTTTATACGTCCTTTGATTCTAAACGATAGCTTTGCTGGGTAGAGTGATCTTGGTTGTAGGTCTTTGCTTTTCATCACTTTGAATATTTCTTGCTAATCCTTTCTGGCCTGCAAAGTTCTGTTGAGAAATTAGATGACAGTCTTAAGGGAGCTCTCTTGTAGATAACCAACTGCTTTTCTCTTGCTGCTTTTAAGATTTTCTCTTTGACTTTAACATTTAGCCTTTTAATTATGATGTGTCTTGATGTGGGCCTCTTTGGGTTCATCTTGTATAGAACTCTCTGTGCTTCTTAGACATGTATGAGGTCTGTCCAGAAAGTATCCGGCTATGTAATATGGAAAATAGAGACATTTATTGAAGCAGATACAAGATACATAGGACAATGACACCTTATTTTCCCTCAAAGTAGGCACTTTGAGACCTTACACAGTTCTCCCAATCTCCATCAGATCTTTTGTTTTATTTTCCTGAATTTCATGGGTAGTCTTAAATTTCTTCTCTTTCAAAGGTGATTTTAGTTTTGGGAAAAGCCAGAAGTTGCAGGGCACAAAAATGGGCTATAGAGGGGTTGAGTCACCTGGGTGACTTGCTGTTTTGCCAAAAAACTGCATGAGTGGTGATGCATGAGTGGGTGCACTGTTCTGATGAAACTGCCAATCACTATTTGCTCATAGCTGCAGTCTTCTGAATCATCCGATTAGTTTCCATGGAGGAATGTTCAAGCTTAACGCAAAATCCGATGCAGATTCATTGCCCTACTCACTCAGTCATTTTGAATGTGATGACTACACAGTACACATGCTCACTCCTCACTGTCCTAGTAAAATGAAGTCATCATTGTTCACATGTGTGCATTCCAGTCCACTGTCCTTGGCTACCAGATTACATCGATGTTGTGCAAACCATTCTCATTATATTAACAATGGCTGGAATTTTTCTGGACAGACTGTGTATGTCTATTTCCTTTATCAGGTTAGGGAAATTTTCCATTATTGTTTTTTCACATAGATTTTCAATTACTTGCTCTCTCTCTTCTCCTCTGTCACCCCCATGATGTAAATATTGGCACGTGTGAAGTTTTCCCAGAGGCTCCTTATACTATCTTCATTTTTTAGAATTTTTTTTTCCTTTTGGCTGATTGGGTCTTTTTTGCTTTCTTATCTCCCAAATCTCTCATTTGACTCCTTGCTTCATCTACTTCATTCTTGATTCCCTGTAATGTATTGTTCATTTCTGACTGGTTCTTTTCTATGTGTTTTTTTTATCTCTGTTTTTATGTTTCCTATCTTTTTGTTGAAGGTCTCACTAAGTTCATCTACTCTTCCCTGAAGTTCATTGAGCATCTTTCTAATGAGTATTTTGATCACTGTTTCTTTTAGATTGCTGTTCTCCATTTTGTTTAGTTCTTTTTCCAGAGTTTTTCTGTTCTTTCATTTGGGACACATATTGTTGTCTCCTCAATTTGTCCACCTCCCTGTGTTGCTATATGTTAAGTAGAGCTGCTATATTTCACAGGCTTGGTAAAACGGCCTTATGTAGTAGGTGTCCTGTAGGGTCCTGTGGCACAGATTTTTTGATCAACCAAGCTAGGCACTCCAGGTCCATCCCCCATGTACACCCTCCTATTGCAGTTGAACTTTAATTGCTGTTGGTACCTCAAAGGGAAGCATTTACCCTGATATGCTCTTCAGGGGCTCACTACTCAAAGCATGACTTACTTCACTGGAACTCTGGTGCCTGCTGAGTCCACCCCTTGAGTGTGTCCCCTGTAGAGGAAATGGGGCAGTGCTTTAATGATGTCTGAAGCTGTCTATTATGTGTACTGGCTCTGGGGCTTCCTGGGAGGTGCAGGCCAATGTCATAGGTCACCTGTGCCCTGCTGGGAGTCACTGACATGAGTTATAAAGCAGTCTGCAGATGATTTCTACTTGTGCTGGGCTTGGAGGTATCCACAAGAAGCCACTCTATGAACCAAGCTTAGCTGCCACCAGTGCCAGGCCTGAGGCCACTTAGCAAGAGATACATGGGATGCTGAGGCCAGATGCTCCTTGTTTGAGAGATTTTAGGAAAGTCCACAGCATGAGCCAAGACAAGCCATTCACATGGAAAAGCCATTGGGCATGGCTTGGGTTGTGCCCACAAGTTGGATGGGGCATGGTGGTCTCAGAGAATCACCAGGGCAAGGCCAACTATTTAGTCAGGTTGATGGAGACTCAGATTTAGCTCCACCTGCTGGCTGTGTGGGGTCAAGGACTCAGAAAAGAAACAATGACCTCTGTCAACACTTCTGTCTGGGAGAGAGTTGCCCCTCTAGTTCTCATGCCAAAGGGAGACAATTCATTTCCTCTCTGTGTGTCCCTGGTGCCTTTCAAGCTGCTGCCCCAGGGCTGTATCTCAGAGTGAGAAAGTCAAAGTAAGTCCATACATGGGTCCTTTAGCGGAAATGCCTGGAACTCTAGAAGCCCTTTGCCTCATACAGCTTCACTCTCAGCTGATTTTTACAGCAAGAACTAATGGTGACTTCTCTTCCTGGCACTGGAACCCTGGGCTGGAGGGACTGGCATGGGGCTGGGACCCCTTGCTCCTCAGGGTGGGTCCTATGCATTTGAGAAATCCTTCCTAATTTTTAACTGACACATGTGAGTGTAAGACCAGCCTGTTCTGCATTTCTGTCCCTCCTACAAGTTTTGATTTGTCTTCTTCTTTATATATATCCTTAGTTGTAGGACTTCTGTTCATCTAGATTCCAGGTGGTTAAGAATGATGCTTTGCCTATAGCTTAGTTGTCATTTTGATGTGGTTGTGGGAAGATTTGAGTACCACATTTACCTATGCTGACATCTTGACTGGAACTCATAAAACATTCTTATAACTAGTCTTTTGAATTCTGTATCTGGTAGATTGCTTGCCTTTATTTTATTTAGCTCTTTTTCTAGAATTTTCTCTTGTTCTTTTATTTGGGATATGTGTCTTTGTCTCCTCATTTTGGCTACCTCTCTGTGTTTGTTTCTTTTATTAGATTGATCTGCTACATCTCCCAGTCTTGGCCGTTCAGCCTTATGTAGTCACTGTCCTGTGGGATCCAGGGGCACAGTTTCCCTGGTCACTTGAGCCAGGTGCTCCACAAGTGTCTTGTTTGTGTATGTGTGCTCCACTGTTATAGTTGAGCCTTGATTACGGTTGGCATGTCAGTGGGTGGGGTTGACCCTCAGGCTGAATGGCTAGGAAGACTGGCCACAAGCACAACCTGTGAGCTACTGTGCAAGTTCTGACTCCACAGAGTGGCTTTTGTCCCAGTAGGCCTCTGGTGCCTGCCGAGACCACCCTTTGGTTGTGTCATCTGTGGAGCTAATCTTGTGGAGCTTTGTTGTGGTCTGAAGCTGACCATTGAGCATGTTGGTTCTGGGGTCTCTTAGAAGGGCTCTGATGCAAACCAAGTTCAAGTAATGCCTGTGCTGAGCCTGGAGCTACATGGTAGGAGCAACAAAGCTATTGACAATTGGTAGCTGTCTGTGTTGGGCCTGGAGGTGTGTGGGAGAGGACACGCTGCAACCCTAGGCTGGCTGCCAGCAGAGCTGGTCCTTGGGCTGATCAACAATAGGCTCAGAGCACACTGCTTGGGGCCTGCAGACCTTGGAGAGTTTTTTAAATTGTTCAGTGTGAGCAAAGGCTGGCTGCCTGTGAGGCACAACTCCTGAACATGCCAAGGGTTGTGTGCAAGTTGGGTGAGGCAGGGCTTCAGGGAGTCACCAGGGTGAGTTCACCAGGTTAATGCAGATTCATATTTGATGCCTGCCTGTGCTGTGTGGGGGGCGAGCTCAACACAGGAACAATAACAGCTGCCCCTCCAGCCCTCTCCCTGAAGCTATACAATTCAGTTTCTCCCCTTATGTCTCTGTGCTTTCTGACCCGCTGTGCTTTTGCTGGAGTTTAAGGTGAATGTTTGAGCAAGTGTGTCTGTGTGTGAGCCCTTTAAGAGGACACCTGGGTTTTCAGAAGCCTACCATTTCACCTAGTGGGAATACCTGCTGATTTTCACAGCCATTTTTGTGGAGGTTCCTCCTTCAGCACTGGAACCCTTGCTACTCAGGAGGACCGCTGTGGCCAAGGGCTGTGTCCCCTCACTCCTTGGGAGGACTGGTATAGCCAAGACATACCTCCAGATTTTCAACTGCCACACATTGGTGTGGGGTTATCTCGCTTTGAGTCTCCGCACCTTCTACCATTCTTGACGTGGCTTCTTCTGTATATCCTCAGTTACAGGAATTTCATTTCAGCTAATCTTCAGAGGGTGTTTCAGGTTGATTTTTCAGGTGTAATTTTAATGAGGTCATGGGAGGATGCAAGCACAGAATTTACTACTCCATCGTCTTGATTGGAATCCCCTCACTTGATTTAGTCTTCCCAAGGACTCCCATTGTCCAGAGGAAAAAGACGGATAAGTTCACGTCGCTGCTCTGTGCCCTACCACTTCTAGAGCTGTGAGATGATATCTGGACACAGCTTATTTATTTGTTTATTTAACAAGTATTTATTGAGTGCACCCTATGGTTTAGGCACTTTTAGATTTAGGCTTACTGACCTCAGGAGTATTAAAAATGTTAGGATTAAAACCTAGACATATATATGGTAATGCATATCTATTGCTGACATTTATGTAGTGTTTAAAATGTTTCAGAGCATAGTACTGAAAACATAGTTCTCAGAACAAACATTAAAAAAAAAGCCTTTTCCAAGCTGGATTTCGATTTTTAGCAACACTGTTCACTCTTCAGTCATCCCCCTGAAATCAAAGGACAGAGTAAGAACGGGCAGGATATGGTTTTGGAGAGGAGCGGCTGGAGGGTGGGTGTCTGAATGACATCCAGAACCTAGTGCCTTTTTTGGGTCACTTTTCTCATGAAGCTATGCCAATACCAATAATAGCAAACAACCCAAATGATAAATGGATGAAGAGGGTGAGTCACGATTACCAAGAATAAAAGTGCTGAGTTGTTGATGAGGTACAGAAGTAATTAGTAACACATTTAATATTGCTGACACTTCCTAACCACGTTGTGCTGATTCTTTGTTGTACATCATGAGCAAGCCGATAATTAGAACTGATTTCATATTAAGTAGGGCCCAAAGTGTTTGTCTGTTCTAATCCTTTCTCCTTGTCTTCTAATTCCTTTGAAAGATAAGAAGAACAAGGTGAGGGAGAGAGGTGTGTAAAGCTTGACCCTACCCCATTACAGAAAAAAGGAGAAAAAGCACTTAAATTTCAGTGATATATATTTGTATGTAATGCAGACCATACTTCTTGCTTAAAAATGATGAAGTTGGTTATGCTTCTTGGGCTCACAGCATTTCCTCTCTTGGCCAAAAAAGCAAGATAGACAAATTCGAAGGTGAAGACAGTCTAATGGATTTACCAGGTTGATTTTAAAGTGAAAAACTATATAATATTAAGGAACAATGCCACAAAATCTGCTATAACAGAAATAGTTCATCTCTAACTGAAAAGCCACTTCACATGTATATTCTCTTGATTATGTTTCAGACCCTAGGTCCTAAATATAATTCAATAAATATATGAACAATTAGAGTTGAAATAAAAGGTATACAACCAGTAATTTGCCATAGTTTGAGTGTGAACCCAGAAATATCATATTTCTACTAATTGTGACACTGTCCTAATGAACTGAGAGGAGATAGATTCAGTAATTTAGACCTTCAAATAAAATTTTTTCTTTATTTTTATTGTTGACACTATTGCAGATGTCCCCATTTTCCTGCCCTTTGCCCGCCTGCACCCATCCCCTGCCCCCTTCCTTCCCTCTGGCCGTCACCACACTGTTGTCTGTGCCTATGCGTCATGCATGTATGTTCTTTAGCCAATCCCTTCCCCTTCTTTCATCCGGTCCTTGTCTCCCTCCTCCCCTCTGACAGCTGCCAGTCTGCTCCACATGACTGTGCCTCTGTTTCTAGTTTTTTCATCAGTTTCTTTTGTTCATTAGATTCTACATGTAAGTGAGATCATATGATATTGTCTTTCTCTGACTGGCTTATTTCACTTAGCATAATAATATTGCACCCTCGTGTACAAATAAAATTAAAAAAAATTTTTTTAGTCTATCGGGAAATAAAATATTGGTTTCTCCTCAGTGAATATAGTATTAGGTACTCTTTATTGCTTGAGAGACAGAAAAAAGGCCACTTGCAAGGAAATACCTTGCCTAGTTTCACTTCAGCTTATTCTTTTGGCCGTTGTCTGTACTTCTCTACATTCTTGAGCCACTTTGGTCATTCGAGCTCAATACATCACAGCCCTTGTTTTCACTTATTGGGCATTTTCTGCAGAGGTGTAGTTGACAATGGGTTTTTGCCTGCGAAACCAGAAGATTAGCTGATATTCATTTTACAGATAAATTCAGCATCATATGCGAATTCTGGTAGGTTCTTAAAACCCAATGCTAATATTAATTGAGTCGATGGAGGTCTTGTATAAATAAGGAAATACTATCTCTGAGTTGACCCACTTACTTCTGGGTTTTCCACTTGGGCCTCTGTAGTGGATATTTGTTGATTTGGGCACCCTCATCCATTAATTCCACTTCCCCCACTTTTGATAGCACCTTTTGATGTTTGTTTAGTGATCATTTCTCTTCCACTG